>PVIU01006949.1:6825-96501 GCA_004026605.1 Ondatra zibethicus | reverse complement strand
TATAGAATATTCCATCCAAACAGAAAAGAATATACCTTCTTCTCAGCACCTCATGGAACCTTCTCAAAAATTGACCACATACTCGGTAACAAAACAAACCTCAACAAATACAAAAAAATTGGAATAACCCAATGTACCTTATCAGATCACCATGCTTTAAAACTAGAAGTCAACAGCAATACCAATTCCAGAAAACCCATAAACACATGGAAATTAAACAGTGCTCATCTGAATCATCAATGGGTCAAAGAAGAAATAAAAGGGGAAATTAAAGACTTCCTAAAGTTCAATGAAAATGACCACACGACATACCCAAATTTATGGGACACAATGAAAGCAGTGTTAAGAGGCAAGTTCATAGCACTAAATGCCTACATAAAGAAGCTGGAAAAATCCCACACTAGTGAATTAACAGCCTGGTCCACAGAGTGAGTTCCAGGACAGTTAGGGCTGTTACATAAAGAAACCTCCCCTCCCCGGAAAAAAATGGAATTACGACAGCAGGAGATGGAGGCACAGGACCTCAGGTACCAGGACAGCAGAGGCTCTTGAGTGTTGTGGGCTGTGGAGGGACTCACTTGGAGGTCCTCTTCTGACAGCAGGATGATGCTGGACAGGTCCTCTTTCAGCTGCCTGGCTACATTCTTCCACTTCACCCCCGCTCTGCTGTCTGTTTCGTCGGTATCGAAGGACTCTTGGGAAACCCAGGCTGTTCCTCCATCTGATACAGAGAGAATGCCAGTCAGGTCAGTAATTCAGGGGCCGCTTTGCCTTCAACCCCAACACTCAGCAGTATGGATAATGAGCATGTCCTTCTGCCTGTCATGACAGGGACGCACCTCTTTTCAGGATGTCACAGGAAAGCTGATCCCCACCTCGGGCCTTAATGCGCTCCTGTCTTCTGTGTCCCGCCCCCATTCTGTGTGAAATTGCACTGTATTCTTTGAAGAAAGGCTACCTGCACTAAGTATAGTGGCTAACATCTTTAATCCCAGCCCTCAGGACGCTGAGGCAGGGGGACTGCAGCAAGTCTGAGGCCAACCTGATCATCAGAGGAAAACCTTGTCTCAAAAGGAAAAAAGGAAGCAGCAGCCACTTAGCCCTACCGCACGGTCACACATGGGCCAAAGGTCCAGCCACACCTCTCTTTGATTAGTCTTTGTCCTTCGGTGTGTTCTTTTGTGGGGAGCTAGGGTTTCATGTAGCCCAAGCTAGGCTTGAATTCACTATGTAGTAGAGGTTAGCCTAGGGCTTCTGACCCGCCTGCCTTGCCTCCTAAGCTCTGGGGTCACAGGTGCTGACCACCATACTGTGTTGTTTTGGTGACAATATTGGCTCCCGCCAGCAGCACTTGTTCTGGGGTGGCGAGGGGTGGAGACTGACTCGTTCCTTAAGTGGGACAGCAGGCACAGCGGTGGCTGATGAAGCTACGGCTGAAGGGTGAGTGCCTCAGCGTAGCAGCAGTGGTCTTCTCCGTGGGCGCCCGCCAGCTCTCTGCCGCCGCCGTTTCTCTAGCTCTCGGGCGGCGTTAACTTGAATCGGCCGTGATGATGACGGCGGCATTAACCGCTACCGGACCTTACTGTGTGCCAGAGAAGAGCACTCACGAAGACGAGGCCTTGGATAGTGTCTGGAGACATACTTGGTTGTCTGTCGGGACAGACAGATACTATAATTATTGTTTCCATAAGGACCTGGCAGGCTGTGTGATTTGCCCAGTCACCTGGCCCTGTGCCTGGTACACAGAGGGCTCAGGTAGCATGGCTATGTAAGTGTTTAGACAGTCGGATGAACAGCAACCGCTTGCCTGTGCAGCCAAATGAATCGTGACAGCCAACACTGGCTTACCTGAAATTTTTTTTTTTTTTTTTTTTTTCCGAGACAGGGTTTCTCTGTAGCTTTGGAGCCTGTCCTGGAACTAGCTTTTGTAGACCAGGCTGGTCTTGAACTCACAAAGATCTTCTGCCTCTGCCTCCCGAGTGCTGGGATTAAAGGCATGCGCCACCACCGCCCGGCATTACCTGAATTGTTATATGTCCACTTCTCATTACAGGCCAATGCCACAAACTTGGTATTGGAAGGGAGACAAAGGAAGTAGTCGTCATCGTCCACTATTGTACCGTCCTCTGCCAGGACCAGGGTGACTGGTGTCAGGGACTCATCAATGGCCAGTACTTCACAAGCTGAAAATAGAATGTTTGGCAGGTGACAAACATCTCAAGGAAATTACATCCCTCTTAGTACTCTCGTGTGTGTCCCTAGAGCTAAGAATTGCTGGGAGATAATAATAGATAAATCATAACCATAACTTTTAGTACCAATGTAACATTTACCATATGCCCGGTACTGTTTTAACTGCTTGTCAGGTAAACTACGAATCCTGTAAGGGAGGTCCTATTCTTATTCCCAATTTACAGACAATAAATCCATGCTCAGAGAGATTAAGTAACTTATTCAAAATCCCACAGTAAGTGGCACAGTTGAGTTGCATTTTTATTTTTTAGATTTTGTATGTATGAATGTTTTTTCTGAATGTATATAAGTGGGCCACATTCATGTCTTGTGCCCAAGAGGCCAAAAGAGGGCGCTGGATGCCCTGGAACTGGAGTTACAGATGGTTGGGAACTGTCATGTGTGGGCTTAGAACTGAACCCACATCTTCTGCAAGAGCAACCAGTGCTTTTAACAGCTGAGCCATCTTTCCAGCACCCCAAACTGAGATTTAAACGCAGAGTGGCTCCTGAAAACATTTTCCGCAGCTTCTCTGCACCCTGACATCGGAGCCATTACTCAGAAACTGGTCTAATTTCCTGTGGACAAGTAACACTGACTCTTGTTCACTTATTCAGCGCTCGTCTTGAGTTCTACATATCCAGTGTCAGAAAAGAGAGAGAAAAGTGCTTGCTTGCTTGCTTTGTAGCTATCGTCCTTCACGGCTCTTCTAACTGAAAGAAAATACGGCAGCGGCAGAAGTTTGTCTCAATAGCTTTTCATTTTTATTATTGCCAGGCAAGAGGCTCTCCACAATGCTGTCATCCCCCAAAATAGGATAGCCAGTCTCCTTTAGGCTCAGCTGCAGAGAACACAGGCTTCTCTGCCAAGGACACCCAGCGAATGCAACCGAAGTGGCATTAAGACCGAAGTAACCTAGTGCCAGGGGTGAAACGCAAACACTGATGCGGCAGAATCCCACTCCTGGGTCTCAGTGGCTCTCAGGAAGCGCTGCACACCCAGCATGCACTATGACTACAGGTCCTGGGCCAGTTTCCATGGAAACCCTGCAGAACTTCTTTGGCTACACAATTTGTTGCTGCAGGATAATAACGCTTGTAAAGAATTTGAACACACCATCTCATTTGAGAGCTCCAACAATCCCTTGACGCAAGGTTGGCAATGCACCCACTACGCTGCTGAGAAGCTTGAGGGTCCAAAGATTAAGTGCTGGGTCCAGCAGTGTAGTCAGGCGCAGAACCTGAGTCAGCTCACGTTCCTCGTATGAACTCAAGGGGGCAGGTACTGGCAGCTCCCTTTTAATGGGACAGGTACTGACTGTGGACACACGTCCCGACGCGGCCAGGGACCCCAGGACCGCTTCTGTGAGCCAGAGTAGAGAGAATACGCTGGACTCTGTTGGATCCAGAATCAGGCCAGTGAGCCTGGATCCGCACAGAGCCTCACACTGGAGATAAATGAAAGCGCCAAAACCCTGTCAATCGCTGGACCCACGTGGGCCGCTGCAGTCCCTAGGCGACTGGAGTCACCTTCCCGACCCCTCCCGGTCCCCTCAGCAGCCCACCTTTGCGCCTCAGCTCCTCGAGGCAGGAGGCCGCCACGCCGTGCTGATCGCGGCTGTGGTTGAGGCGCAGCAGACACGGCTTGAGAGGCCGGACATCGTCCGGGTCCGGGTCCGGGGTGCTGGCTCCCCGCGACAGCGCCATCCTCCTCAAAGTGCGACCCGGTAGACTGGGAAATCCCGGGCAGTCCAGAGCCGCTTCCCAGGTCTCGGGCACCCCTCCTCCCCTGGCCTGTCGGGAGATGTAGTTCTCGCCACAACAAGTGACTTAAGAGCAAGGCAAGCCGGGAGATGTAGTTTTAGTGCCGGCTAATCGCGTGCGTTCCATAGCACTACCGGCGTTGTGTGGTTTCTGGGTTCAAAGTTGGGGTCCGGGTTTCAGCTCAGAAAAGGAGGAGAGACTGGTGGCTTTCCTTTTTTTTTTTAAATTCTTTTGTTTCCTTTCTTCTCTCTTCCTCACCCATCACCTTCCCTTCTTCTCTTCTTTAAAACACTGTATAATAATGCCGGCCGTTGGTGGTGCAAGCCTTTAATCCCAGCACTTGGGAGGCAGAGGCAGGCGGATCTGTGAGTGCAAGGACAGCCTGGTCTACAAGAGCTAGTTCTAGGACAGGCTCCAAAGCAACACAGAGAAACCCTGTCTCAAAAAACAAAAACAAAACAAAAAAAGAGTTGCCAGCCGGCCAATGGTGGTGCAAGCCTTAAATCTCAGTACTCAGGACTCTGAGTTAGGCAGATTTGTGAGTTCAAGGTCAGCCTGATCTAAAGGGCGAGTTCCAGAATAGCCAGAGCTACACAGAGAAACCTTGTCTCAAAAACAACAACAAAAACCCAAACAAACAAACAAAAAAAAGTTGACTTTGAGTTGCGTGGTGGCACACGCCTTTACTCCTCAGGAGGCAGAGGTAGGAGAATCTTAGTGAGTTCAAGGTGGCCTGGTCTGTGTAGAGAGTTTCAGGACAGCCAGAGTTACATAAACGAGGAGAGATATTATCTTAAAAATACATACATACAGAGAAACCCAGTCTCGAAAAACAAACAAAAAAAAATATACATACATACATACACAATGATTACTGGTAAAAGAGAAGTGATATTGTCTTTAAAATAAACAAATAAATAAATGAAGACTCCAGGCAACCATCCTGACTCAGCACATCAAACGCTGGCATTACAGGTATAAGAGTGGTTTCATGTACCTATAAGTGCAGACAAAAAGCACCAAATTGTAGTAGCGTCAAAGAGCTCCACGATAGCCTGGAATGGAGGATAACAAAGGTTTATTTATTTGGGGGTAAGCTCACAGTAAGGGTAGCGATCCTCAGTCCTCTGTGTGCCGAGGAAACTGGAACCGAATCCAGCAGAAAAAGGGGCCGTGCACACATTTCATCTGCACTTCTAGTACATGAGACCATGCCCAAAGTGGGCCAGTATCTTAAAGACTATTGGCTGAAGGAGTTCCCACAGAACACAGTGCTTGTGCTCTGAAACATCTCCCAGCCTCTCTCTCTCTCTCTCTCTCTCTCTCTCTCTCTCTCTCTCTCTCTCTCTCAAGGATGGTCTCATGTAGTCTAGGCTGACCTCAAACTTACTATGTAGTTGAGGACAATCACCTTGAACCCCCTAAGTGCCGGGACTGCAAGCCTCCACTCCCGTGCCTGGCCTCTATCAGGTGGTTTATGAAGTTCACTGTTCCGGCTTACAGATGGAAAAAGAATGCTTACAAAGTTCAAGTTGAGGGTTGCAAAGTTTGATTCATTACGCAGAGAGGGTCTGTTGTGGAATATTGCTTTAACTATGTAAAGGTGTGTTACATTTGCTTATGCTGCATTTGTTTAATGGTATAAAGATGTGTTGCTTTGCCTGCTTAAGGCACCTGACTGGTCTAATAAAAAGCTGAACAGTCAATAGCTAGACCGTAGAGGGATAGGCGGGGCTGGCAGGCAGAGAGAATAGGGAGAAGGAGGAATCTAGGCTCAAGAGGAGAGAGAGAACGAGGGAGGAAGAGAGGGAGATGCCTGAGGCCAGCTAGGCAGCGGCTAGCCAGCCACGGAAGAAGCAGGAAAGTAGGACTTACAGAATGAAAGGTAAAAGCCCCAAGGCAAAAGGTGGATGAAGAGAAACAAGTTAAAATAAGTTATAAGAGCTAGTGGGACAAGCCTAAGCTAAGGCTGCACATTCATAATTAATAATAAGTCTCTGCGTCATGATTTGGGAGCTGGTTGGTTGCCCAGAGTAAGCCTGCTACAAGGGTCAGTTCTTGCTTCAACAGACACTGCTCAGAAATGGGATAATTGTCACCATACAGGCAAATTTAATAGTGGATTTTGCTATTTGGGTGGAGGATTTTGATTCTCAATTGTCAAGAAATGCAATCCAGATTTGGAGGAATGTGTGTCCCTTGGGCTTTCCTGGTCTTTCTGTCCCGCCTGTATCTGCAAGACGCCCTGACCTTCAGGCTATTTTGAAGGAATTCAGATTTAAATATAGAACATTAATTTTCAGTCTTGCCAAAAGTGAAAGGAAGTCACTTAAGAGAAAAGAAATTAAAATATTTATTTATAAATATTTCAATAAGATAAATACTAAAATATTTATCTATATGAATGTTTTACTTGCGTGTATCTCTATGCACTACACACTTGTCTGGCGCCGGCTGAGGCCAGGGAAGACACAGCAAATGCCCTGCACCTGGAGTTCTGGAAGGTTGTGAGCCACCAGGTGGGTGCTGGGGACCAAACCCGGGGTTCTCTGCGAGAGAAGCCTGTGCTCTTAACTGATAAGCTATCGACCAACCATCTGTCCTTAACTACATAAGAAAGGTTGCTAAGGGCTAGAGAAATGGCTCAGTGATTAAGAGTACTGGCTGCTCTTCCAAAAGACCCGGGGTTTAATTCTCAGCACCCACATGGCAGCTCACAACTGTCTGTGACTCCAAGATCTAACACCCTCAAACAGACATACATGCAGGCAAAACACCAATGCACATAGGAAAAAATTTGCTAAACAGCAGTATCAGGAGAGCATTGCTGTGGACTAAGTTGTTGCTTTTAGACCCCCAAAAAATGACCTAAAAATCAAAATATAGACTCGGAGTGGCTAAATTCTAGAATACCTGTCTAGCCTGAACAAGACCAAAAGTCTGATCCCTAGTATGGGAAGGAGGATACAATTATGCTAAGATTCCACATCACTGAATTGTGATGTGGAGGTTTATCTGAACTTCCCAGAAATCAAGATTAGAGAGAAATTTCTCAAAAAGGCTCTCTCTGCTTGGCAAGATCATGGAGTTCCCTCTGCCTTAATTCTTACACAAGGTAACCTGAAGTGGCCTGATGTTGACTAACCAGTTATTTTTCTATTGTTTTATCTCCTTGTCTTTGATTTGCAAGGCTTGCAACTTTGACGTGACGAATCCTCTTCCTTTCTTTTCCGCACTTTTTCTGGCTATAAACCCAACCTTTTCTGTCCTGTTCATCGAAGTGGTACCTGATTATAGAAGTGGAAATTAAGAAAATTTGTCCTCTGGAAAGATAGAACAAGGAGATTGAAAATCAGAAAATAAAGAGAAAATGTGAATTACAGAGATGTTTGAAATGTTCATACTCTGCTTGGCAACACATTCCTCCTGGCTCTAATACAAGCTTGTTTTCATTGTGGAATATTACTTTAACTATGTAAAGATGTGGGGCTGGAGAGATGGCTCAGGGATTAAGAGCACTGGCTGCTCTTCCGGAGGTCCTGAGTTCAATTCCCACAACCACATAGTGGCTCACAACCATCTGCAATGAGATCTGGTGCCCTATTCTGGGCTGCAGGCATACATGCAAGCAGGACACTATACATAATAAATAAATCTTTAAAAAAAATCTATGCCCTTTCCCTGTGATCAGATTGATGACTAACTTAATTGTCAGCATAGAAGCTTCATCCAGTAACTGATGGCAGCAGATGCAGAGAGCCACAGCAACTAAGCACTGGGCCGAGCTCCTGGAGTCCAGTTGAAGAGAGGGAGGAGCAATAATATGAGCAAAGGGGTCAAGACCATGATGGGGACACCCACAGAAACAGCTGACCAGAGCTAGTGGGAGGTCACTGACCCCCCAGACTGACAGCTGGGGAACCTGCATAGGCCCAAATTAGACCCTTTGAATGTGGGTGACAGATGAGTGGCTGGGGCAATTTGTGGGGCCACTAACAGTGGAACCAGTATTTATCCCTAGTTCATGAACTGGCTTTTTGGAACCCATTCCCTAGGTACAGGGAGGAGGGCCTTGGTCCTGCCTCAAGTGATGTGACAGACTTTGTTGACTCCCCATGGGAGGCCTTACCCTATCTGAGGATTGGATGGGGGAGTGGGGTGGGAAGAAGGTGGTGGAGTGGGAGGAGGGGAGGCAGAAGGTATTGGGATTGGCATGTAAAAGTAAAAGTTTTTTTTTTTTATTTTTCGAGACAGGGTTTCTCTGTGGCTTTGGAGCCTGTCCTGGAACTAGCTCTTGTAGACCAGGCTGACCTCGAACTCCCAAGTGCTGGGATAAAATCTGTGTGCCACCACCGCCTGGCAAAGTAAAAGATTTAAAAAAACAAAAAACAAACTATGTAAAGATGTGTTATACTTGTTTGTGTCACAAATGTGACATTTGGCATTCCAACATGGAGCCTGAATGTCCACATGTCCACATAGAGTCTGAGAAAGCTGAAAACAAAACAAACAACTAAAACCAAAACAAAACAAAAACTGGACATGACTCCTTTGAGAGGCTCTACTATACAGAAAACACTTGGGTAGCCAAAAAGTTAAGTAAAAACAGCAAGCTAAGTAAAAACACATGTCACAGTATGGGCACCAGTTTCCCTTAGCTGGGGGGAGGGCATCGAATGCAGCTCCCAGTTAAATGCAGCTCCCAGTTGAATGCGACTTGTGTAAAGCTCAGCTCTCATGGACTGGAGTGGGGCGGAGCCAGCCACCAATGCAAATCCATGCAGTGAGTTTAAGGTTTGGTTTATGGGATCAGACAAGGCTAGAGATATGCAGTAAAGACAGTTCTAGATGCAAAAAAAAAAAAAAAGCTCTCTAAAAAGGTTACAGTGTGTTTAAAATGTGCATAGGCTAAGAAAGGAAAGAAATGGGTATAGACAGTCATAGAAAAAAGTAAATAGTTTTCAAATAATAAAGTCTTTAAAGAGAGAGTAGAATAATACAAAAAGAAAAATGCCTTGTAAAGATGGGAAATACACAGGGAGTCTGGGTCCTGTGTGCAGCTGTGTTGACTTGGAATCTTTTGATCACTGATGAGTGAACAGCAGTTGCTGAGAGACATGGGATTGTAAAAAGGATTGCTGAATTAAACCAGCTGAATATTTTAGGAATGCCTTAACTTTAAGATGGAATTCAGAAAATGCGTTGCATTGGGGAAGAGGTTAGTCTTTTGATTTCACAGGAAACAAAAGGCTGTGGATTCTTTCAGGGTTGATAGAGATCAGTTTTGATTGGGGGAGATCCCCTGAAAACCTTGACTACAGACATAAGAAATGAACCAACAAGTATGTGACATGTGACCTGTATGCTAATCTCTGTGCATGGGAACAGTTCTGAGACTTAGCAACAATTGTTACAACTAGTTCTCCCAGGACTTTACCATTATCTCAATTTTCTCAGGATTTTCTAAAGATGCCTTTGCCCACAAACAACAGGAAACAGTCTAGAGAACTCAATGGTCACATTCCCAAGGGGTGGGGTGGGTGGTTTTTAGTCATTCAATGGGTTATGGATTACTGCTGTCTGGGGGGCCAGCCTCCAGCAGCACAGGGCTTTGAGAGGAATCCACAGAGTTGACATAAACTAGACTTTTCTATCTGAGGGGGTTTAGGAAAAGAAACACTCACTCTCTTGATGGCTTCCTCTTTTATTCTCTGTTCTTCTCATGTTCTTTGTGTTCTTTCACTTTCTGTGTTCTTTCTACTGTATACATTTTTCCTACAGCTTATATATCCCAATGAAGTTTTTCAGGCAATATAAGAATTACAATGTAGTTAAATTCTATTTTTAGAGTGAATGATTGCAAAGAATACAAAGCAAACAGTAAAAAAAATCATGTTTTCCATATCCCTTACATGACTAAACATTTTATGTACTACAGGTGAAAAACAAATTATCCCAGGAACCCACATGCATTCATATGATGGGGAGGCCTTGTTAACCAATTGTCTTTAAGAGGTGGGACCAAGTTAGGGTGTGGTTTTCTGGGACCTGGAGACATTCTGGGGTCTGTAGTCCCATGGCCTTGCCTAAATGAGATTCACTCATCAGAGAGTTGTCTGGTGGCTGACACCTTGGACTTCAATTGCCACTTGCTGATCCTTTGACATGGCCATCGGCAATAGATGTTTGTCATCTTTTAGTGGGGATACAGGAATATAGGATAAAAAGACAACTATTAATCTAAAATATTCTACATTGTTATGAATTTCAGTATATTAATAAAAATTTAAAGTTATTTTTGCTATACTGTATGTATGTTTCTACTCTTAAGGTATTGTACCTGTGCAGTTTATTTAAGAATGTAAGGTAAAGTTCTAGTCCTTGAAACCTGTTATTATAAACCATTTAGGATAATTAAGAATGCAGGTTATTGGTTAATCATTTACAACACTCAAACTTGTAGTTATGCTAAGTATGTTTTCAAGATCATACAGAGATGATACATTTTAGACAAATGGTTTTCAAACACTTCAATGGCATTTAACATGTTTTGTTAACAGGGGTTTTCATAACAGACACATCTGCTCCTGGCAGCACCAATCTACTTCACAAAAGGATGATGGGCATCAAAGAACCTCCATATGGAGTTTGTTTCCAATATGGCAAAGCTAGCCATTTGGGCAAGAAACTGCCCTTGGCTTGTCTGCTGACAGTATGCTGTGCAAACTGGACATGCAGGTCACAAAGGAAAGTAACTGCTGAACTTTGCCAAAACAAGGGGGTACTGTCCTTCAAGATTCCTGTTTCTTAGAAAAGTCTGCCAGATATTCTGCAGGACCCAAAGGAAAGCCACTGTCAAACTTTTCTAAAATAAGGTAGGACAGTCCTTCAAAATTCCTCCTTTATAGAAAAGTCTGCCAGATATTCTAGGCCTGTAGGTCAAAGATAGATGCCCCAACATTGCAGAGGGACCCTGGGTGGCTGTGCAGACATCCAGATGTCTGTTACTCCTATAGTTTTGGAAGTGGCTTGCACTGCACTTTCTGGTTACTCAGGTAATATATCCTTCAGGGGTCTTTGACAGAGTTGAAGATTAGATAGTTATAGTTACAGTTTTCCTTAGTTATGATTAGAAGGCAAATTAGGTACAGATGTTGTGGAATAATCTTTTTGTATACTGTGAAGGTGTATCTTTGCCAATCTGATTTTAGGAAAAGAAACACTCACTCTCTTGATGGCTTCCTCTTTTATTCTCTGTTCTTCTCATGTTCTTTGTGTTCTTTCACTTTCTGTGTTCTTTCTACTGTATACATTTTTCCTACAGCTTATATATCCCAATGAATATAAGGTGCAATCTGATTGGTTTAATAAAAAGCTAAATGGTCATTTAGGTCATTAGGCAGGACTTATAGGTGGAAGAGCTAGACAGAGAGAACTCTAGGAAGATGAAGGGTCAAGTCACCATTAGACACAGAGGGAGCAAGACATGCTAGAGGACAGATAAAAGCTATGAGCCACATGGCATCACATATATTAATAGAAATGGGATAATTTCAGTTGTAAGAGCTAGTTAGTAACAAGCCTAAGCCATCAACTGATCATTTATAATTAATAATAAGTCTCTGTGTGGTTATTTGAAAGCAGGCTGGTGGGACAGAACTGACTTGCAGAACAGAAAAACTCTACCTACATACAGAGCTTTGAACTTATCAAGATAGGGTAGATAATAGAGTGATTTCTCCGAATTTACCAAATGCAAAGGGCCTGTGACTGAATGTAAAAGTTTTTTTTTTTTTTTTGGTTTTTTCAAGACAGAATTTCTCTGTGTAACAGTTTTGGCTATCCTGGATCTCACTTTGTAGACCAGGCTGGCCTTGAACTTGCTAAGATCTGCCTGTCTCTACCTCTCAAGTGCTGGGATTAAAGGCATGCACCGCCACTGCCTGGCATAAATGAAGTCTTACTTGGTGACTGTTCTTATTATATATGGTTTTACTATGTTAAAGTTAAAACCTTTTTTATGTAGACCAAAATGGGGGAATGTTATGGAATATTTCTTTCAGTATGTAAAGGTATGTTGCATTTGTTTATGCTTCAGTTTTTTCTACCAGAAAAACTAGTTTTTAACATGAAAAGAGTGGAATTGGGGATGTGGCTTAGTGGTAGAGCACTTGCTTAGCACACAATGGCCCAGCATCATATACATACAAAATAATGTGATGATATGGTAACAGTGGTTAAAGGTCTAAGAGGAGGGCATGCTGGCACACAATGGCAATCCCAGAACTCTGGAGGCAGAAGCAGGAGTGATGTGGGATTCCCCTCTGTATGCTGTGAATAAAGAAACTGTCTTAGGCTTGTGATACGGTAGAGTAGAGCTGGGTGGGGAAAACTAAACTGAATGCTGGGAGAAAGGAGGCAGAATCAGAGAGAAGCCAGGCAGTTGCCACTGCGCTGAAACGCGTGGTGATGTACAGATTAATGGAGATGCGTTAAATTAAGATGTAAGAGTTAGCCAATAAGAAGCTAGAGATAATGGGCCAAACAGGGATTTAAATAATATAGTTTCTGGCTAAAGTAGCAGGTGGTGGGGGTGCACATGTTTAATCCCAGCTCTTGGGAGGCAGAGGCAGGTGGATCTCTGTGAGTTCAAAATCAGCCTGTCTACAGAAGGAGTTCTAGGACAACTAAGATTACACAGAAAAAACAAAAGACTGGGGCTGGAGAGATGGCTCAGAGGCTAAGAGCACTGACTGCTCTTCCAAAGGTCCTGAGTTCAATTCCCAGTAAGCACATGGTGGCTCACAGCCATCTGTAATGAGATCTGGTGCCTTCTTCTGGCATGCAAGTATACATGGAAGGAATGTTGTATACATAATAAATAAATAAATAAATAAAAAAGAAGGAAAAGTGCTTTCTTAAAAAAAAAAACAGAAAAAAGACAAAAAAATGAAACAAAACAAAACAAAAAACCCCAAAAGTAACAAATCTAACAATTCAACTACCATGTGATGGTTCATAAAGTCCCTTCTCTCCCAAGGCTCTTCTTTCCCAAAGGTCCTGTCCTCTGAGTTTGCCTAGTGAACCTACTGTATTAGTTGAGCTTTTACTGCTGTGAACAGATGTTATGACCCTGGCAACTCCTATAAGGAAAACATTTAATTGGGGTGGCTAGCTTCCAGTTTAGAAATTCAGTTCATTATCATCATGAAGGGGAGCGTGGCAGCACGCGGGCAGACATCGTGCTGGAGCTGAGAGTGCTGTATCTTACAGCCAATAGGAAGTGAACTGAAGGCCACACTGAGGGATACTTGAGCAGAGACCTCAAAGCTGCCCCCACAGTGACACACTTCCTCAACACGGCTACACCTCCTGAGAGTGTAGCTCCGCTTTGTTGTTTTATTGTCAGTACGGTGGCTGCGCCTCAATCTTCTGCTGTTTCAGCCAGTAATTTTGATTTCATAGTTACAGGCCTGTTCCTCTGGCTGCTCAGGCTGCAGCCTGGTGGGGATTCTGTTGCTGGCTCTGTGGCTGCTGCTAAAAGTAGATTTAACTAAATCTCTATCATTCTGTTTATAGATAAAACTCAAGATTCAAAGGCTGGGGTGAAAACCTACTAGCTCAGAAAGGTTGAGAAGCAACTAGCTAATTTTCTCTCCTTGCTGGTGTCTCCCAAAAAGAGCACCTTTCTGTTGTGCCCAAACAAAAAATGTCATGCCACTCAAAATCCCTCTCTACTACTTCCGGTGTGTCCCTGTCTCTTCCAGATGACCTCTGATGCTCTATGATTACTTTCTATCAACTAGTTGCTAACTCAGCCTCCTGACCTAAGGTTAATGTTATTTAATTAACGCAAATGCTAACTCGGTACTTACAGTGGGATCAAATATCTCCCAGCACCCTTTTGGTGCCTTTTTCTTTCAAACCACCACACCTACACACAGATGTCAGGGTTCTCGGATGCTGCAATTGTATGTTTGTTTTGGGACTGGGGACAAAGCCTGGGTGTTGGGCCTTCCTTCCTTCCTTCCCTCTTTCTTTAAAGCTTTATATAACTTTATTTTATGCACATTGGTATAACGATGTCAGATTCTCTGGAGTTACAGACAGCTGCAAGCTGCCATGTGGGTGCTGGGACTAGAACCCGGGTCCTCTGGAAGAGCAGTCAGTGCTCTTAACTACTGAGTCATCTCGCCAGCCCCTTTCTTTCCTTTTTTAAACAGTGTCATGTAGTCTAGGCTGGCCTTGAACTCAGAATATCCTTGAACCAAGAATAATGACCTGATTCTCCTGCCTCTGCCTCCCAAATGCTGTGATCACAGGTATGGACCACCAGACAGGTATGTATGGTGCTAGAATCCAGTTTTTTAATGCACACTACCAACTGAGCTACAAATCCCATCTGAAGAATCAGTTGCAATATGGATTAAGCACAGGCATTAGGAGAGACGGCCTGAGAGAGAATTGCACATTAGTTTGTACTTGGGTTTCTCAAGAGAGTTGCTGAGTATGGGATCTTTTTATTTCTAGTACCCGTGAACACTTCTGAGAAACGGTAGGTACTCAAAGAATAATACTGTACCAAGTAGCTAAAAATTTAATTTCCATTTTCATGTGTTTGCTAAATAAATAGTCCCTAAATGTGACCACGGTGCTCTGAGAATAGGGAGAGTTTTAATTCAAGAATTAAAATGTGTATGTGGTGCACACCTTGTAATCTCAGCACCGGGAGGTGGAGGCAAGAGGATCAGGAGTTCATCCTGGGCTACATAGGAAGTTTGAGGCTATTTTGAACTGCATGAGGCCTTGTCTAGAAAACAAAAACAAACGAAAATCCCCTTTAAATATCCAAACATGTAAATACATTTATTTTTAAAAAGGGGAACCTGGTGGGGGGCTGGAGAGATGGCTCAGTGGTTAAGAGCACTGACTGCTCTTCCAGAGGACCCGGGTTCAATTCCCAGCACCCACATGGCAATTCACAACTGTCTGAAGATCCACTTGCAGGGGATCTGACACCTTCACAACAATGCACATAAAATAAAGTTAAATAAACCCTAGGAAGTATTTAAAAAAAAAAAGGGGGGAACCTGGTGGGCCATGTGGGGAGAGTGAGAGGAAGGAGTTGAAAGTGGACGTGCCTAAACCACAAAGTCAACACAGTAACAATGTAAAATCACAAGAAAAGATATCCTATTAGAAATAGAGAACGCGGACCATGGGCTTTCCTGTAAACTGCAAGATAACCCTGACACCGGACTCAACCCTTTCTGCCCGGAGCCCGCCCACATCGACAGGCTCAGGTCCTTCTACTTTGGTCTTGCCTGGAGAGCTAGAGCGAGCGCTCTCGGGAGACACTCGGGCCAGCGGCGGTCGATTAGTCAGGCCTCAGAAAGATGGCGTCCTCGGAGCAGGCAGAGCAGCCGAGCCAGGTGAGGGGAGTGGGACTGCCCCACCGCGACTGGCGGGGACCGGGGCCGCCGCGGTGCTCGGCGCGCGGCTGGCAGTGGGGTGGCGACCCCGAGTCCTGGAAGTCGAGGTCCCCCGACGTGGTCTCTCCCTCGGGCCCCGCCCCTCTGGGGGTCTTGGGCGCCCGGCTCCTGCCCCGATGACCCCTGTCTCCCCACATCCCGGAGTTGGGGTCTCGGCCGCGGCCTCAGGTCCCCTAGGAGCCCGCTGCACTTGGTCTTCGGGGACGGCGGGCCCCGGCTGTGTCCTCAGCGCACTGATGTGAGGGCCCTGTCGAAGGAGAGGTGGGGAAGGCAGGCGCGCTGGTACCCGGCTGTCCCCCGTGGGGAGGGGCCCGACGACTCCCCCTCCCGCCGCCGCGGCCCCTCAAGTGCCGGCATCTTGGTCTTCGGTCCCCTGGGAGCTCCCTTGCCAAGTTGGAGGGTCGCTCCGAGGACTCCTTCGCTCTCAGTGTGTTCGTGGAGAGTGGACAGAATGTCAATAACAGACGCAACCGAGCTTTTGGCTGAGGACCCAACCCGCGCTTCTTTGCTTCTCTGGGTTCGGTTTTCTTGGCCGAGGACTCCCCTCCGCGTTCCTCACCTGCAGACGGGAGCAAACCCCGCTTCGGTTATGGGCCAGGGTTGCTGCTTGGGCTTCTGCGGTGGGGAGATCGTGATGCCGAGGAGGCTTGGGATGAGGAGCGATGCTAAGGGACAGCCCGCTTATTGCTTGAACGTTGTCATTGCAGAAGTCAGGCTATGTTTGCTTTTACATTTTGTTTTATTTCTGTGAATACGCGCAAGCCGTGGCACTGGGGGAAGTCGGAGGACAACTTTGCGGGAGTCATTCCTCTTCTTCCACCTTGTGAATGGCGAAGATGGGACTCAGGTCCTCGGGCCTGGCAGCAAAAGCCTGCTGAGCCATCTCTTTGGCCACCGAGTAGTGCTTTTTAGCTAACTCTTGTCTACCCTTTGCAAAGTGCAGAAGTGGGTGGCAGGGTTTTGCAACGGGTCCGAAGTCGTGTGCCCCACTGAGCCTTGATTTCAGCCCACACTGTGTGGGACTCCTTTAGTTGGCCATCTATGTTTAAATTTAATTAGGATAGACCTGAAAAGAAAAACACATGCCCTGGGAGGCTCAAGCACCTTTAAGAGTTTTCAGCCACTCACCAGTATTTCACTTCCTTCCTAGACAGAGGGTTACCACTTACATTTCTTGCTGTCTTACTGCTCTTGATAAGCCAATTAGAGGGATCCCACTTAAAGGAGTTGGACACTTAGATCGGCTTCTGTTAGTGGTATGTGTAATTCAGGCCGATGTGTGTGCTGTAAGACAGCAGAAACAGTTAGGAACTCCTTATTGATTCTGGACTCCTCACTGCCCAGGGTTCTGGACTCTGGGGTGTCTGAAAGAGGGATCTCCCTTCCTGGCGTTGGCCCACTTAGTTTGATCAACTGCCTCGGTGCCTGAATTTTCTTGAACTGCTTAGGAATGGGATTGAAATGCGTCCACAGTTTCTGCTTCCTCCAGGACACTTTCCAATTTTACGAAGGCTACTAACAGTCTTCTCACTTGGAACCCTTGGGGTGCTTAAGGAAGGGTTCTTTTGTTTCTGGGGTTTCCCTCTTGTACATGTGGAAGGTAGTAGCTAATCTCTCTCTCTCTCGGATTTTTTGAGACAGGGTTTCTCTTTTCTCTGTGTAACTGTTCTGGCTGAACTGGAACTTGCTTTGTAGACCAGGCTGGCCTGGAGGGGTCCAAGGTCTATAGGGGTTTGGCCAGCACTTGTTTGGTTTCTCCTTTGCCCTCCTTTCCAAAGCTGATAGAGATGGGATTGCATCGGAATGTGCTGGCAGCCTGAGGAAAAAGTTGAACTTTCTGTCATGTTCTGTCACTAACAATAAGCTGCAAATACACACTTTAAAACAAGTGGGACTTCATACATGTGCCACCAAGTTGTTGGTGACAGAGACTGAGCTAGGACCTTGTGTATGCTAAGGAGGCATTCTGTCAACTGAGCTACATTCCCAGCTGCATGAATCTTTTCTTTAATGAGTTAACCAATTAATTGTTTTTTTGAGACACAGTATTAACTCTGTAGCCGTGAGTTGGCCTGGAACTCACTATGTAGACCAGGCTGGTTTCAAGCTCCACCTGGCTCTACCTCCTGAGTGCTGAGATTAAAAGCATTTATTAAAATGAGATTAAAAGCCACTATGCCCAGCTGTTATATTTTGAAAGAGAGAGAGAGTGAGAGTGTGTGTGTGTGTGTGTGTAGGCCAGAGGTCAAGCTATCTCTCTCAGACTAGGCTGGAGGTCAATTAGCTGTGTTCCTCAATTGCTCTTTATGTATGTGCATGGTGTTTTGTCTGTGTGGTCTGTGTGGAAGTGGAGTGGAGCTGTGCTGAGGCCCCATGGGAAGCTGAGGGTCAGGTCCGTGTCCTCGAAGAGCAGCTCGTGCTATAGCTGCCAAGCCCTCTCTGTAGCCCACACTCTCTACCTTATTTATTTACTTCTTCTACCTTAGTGTTTGAGGCAGGCTCTCTCACTGAACCTTGAATTCATGGCTTGGCTAGACTGGCTGGCCAGTGAGCCCCAGCAAGCCTCCTATCTTTGCATCTCTGGTGCTGGGATTACGGGGCTGTGTCTGTTTATGTGGGTCCTAGGGGTTGAACTCTCCGGTGCTGGGATTACGGGCCTGTGTCTGTTTATGTGGTCCTAGGGGGTAAACTCAGGTGCTGGGATTACGGGCCTGTGTCTGTTTATGTGGGTCCTAGGGGTTGAACTCTCCGGTGCTGGGATTACAGGCCTGTGTCTGTTTATGTGGTCCTAGGGGTAAACTCAGGTGCTCTTGTTAATGCAGCCAGCACCTTACCTGCTGAGCATCTCTTCAGCACCCTTAAATGCACTTATATATTTTCCCCTCAATCATTATTGTGAGTGAGTGTGTGTATATGATGTGTGTGTGAATGCAGGCGTAAGTGTGCCACAGTGTTTGTGTGGAGGTCATGGGACAGCTCCGCGGAGTTGATTCTCTCCTTCCAGCTTTACGTGAGTTCTGGGATCAGTGTCAGGCTATCAGTCCCATGTGACAAGTGCTTTTATCTTCTAGGACATATAGACAGCTCTGAGACCAGTTTTTCCTTTATTTTTTTTTCTAGACAGATTTACTATTTATTTTTTTATCTGTATATGAGTGTCTGTGTGTGGGTATGCACACGGCAGTGCAGGAACCTTCAGGGGCCAGAGGACGTCGTGCCTCCTGGAGCTGGAGTTGGACATTTGTGAGCATTCAGACATGGGTGCTGGGAACTGAACTCTAGGCTTTCTTAGCCATTGAATCCTCTCTCTAGCCCACTTAAGTGTGCATTTCAGGAGAGCCAGTGCGCACCGTGTTTGCCTGGCATTTCTTCATGTGAGCAGAGAGGTCTGGAAAGGGCTGTTGAGTAATCCCCCAGGCCTGACGGCATGGTTTATAGACCCGTGGGACTGCACCAGCATTTTCCTCTTAGAAAGTTCCTTAGCTGGACTCGTGGTATCATCTCTGGTTTCTGGTGGTGAAGAACCCTCTTTGCCAGCTAGGTGGTGCAAGGTGCTAAAGCTCATCTCGCCGGCCTGGTAATTTCGCCAGTAGGCACTGAAATGGATTTGCTGCGGGTCTCTGGCAGCTTGCTGCCATAAGCAGCCAGTCCCAAGCAGGCTGCGAGCCCCCCGCGGCTTGCTGTGGAAAGCAGCCAGTCCCAGGCAGGGACTGCGCACGAGACCACGCGGCAGGAAGGTGGCTGGTCCCCAGCAAGCTTTGTGGGTGGCTGGCTGGTTCCCGGGATGGTGCAAGTGTCGGGCAGTGGGCAGTCCTAGGCAGGGAAGCTACCACGCGGCTGGTCTCCAGGTCTCCATGTGGCAGTGGGGGGTGGGCAAGAGAGAAACGGATAGGCACACCATACAGAGTGGAGTCGGACATTTATTTTAGGGGTTATGGAAGGGAAGGGAGAAGGGCAGAAAGGGGGAGGGGGAGAGAGAGAGAGAGAGGCAGAGAGAGAAAGCGGGAGAGACAGAAGTGGGGGAAGGGGAGAAGTGGGGAGAGCGGCAGAAGCTGCCTCTCCGAGAGGAAGATGGAAAAGAGAGAGCGCTCAGGCGGAAGCTGAAGATCAGCCTGCCTCAGCAGATGGGGGAGGGAGTGGGCATGGCCTGTCTCTTAAAGAGACAGAACAATCATTACAGGCACCAGCTGTGAGAGCTGGCCAGTTACCTAACTTCACATCCTCTGCCTGCCTCTGTAAAGTAGGAAAAGGGTTGCTCTGAAGATGAAGGGGTCATTTATGTAGATCGCTTAGGTTACCTGACGCAAGTGTTGCACATTGTTATTCCCCTTGATCCTTCTGGACTTGCACTCGTAGATGGTGGAGGGCTTTCTGTAAGCCTCATACAGCATTTGCTGTATGGTTTTTGTATGTTGGCCCCCTGTTTTAGTGAAGTTGTTTTTTCTTCATTTTGAAGTAATTTCTCTTGAAAATTGAAAAGATGCCATGATTGCCCATGACAAGTGCCAGTGTTGGTGCCAGCAGAGTCTACTTGCTCTTTCATGACGGCAAAGTCTAGTTTTTATAGTCTGTATTTACAACTATATTACACATACTTTTATTATATATATATATAAATATATAAATTGTGTTCTCTTGGCTTGTCTCTGGAGTCATGTGACACAGTCTTTTTATTGTTGGGGATAAGTTTGGTTGCTTGGTTAAGGTAGTGACTATCATATCGCTATGTAGGTAATTTTCTTTTTTTCTTTTTCTTTTCCAAGACAGGGCTTCTCTGTGTAACAGCCCTGGCTGTCCTGGAACTCGCTTTGTAGACCAGGCTGGCCTCCAACTCACTGAACTTCACCTGCCTCTGCCTCCCGAGTGCAGCGATTAAAGGCGTGCACCACTATGCCCAGTTGTAAGGTAATTTTCTAAGTGAGTGGCTTTCTTTATAATTTTGCTAGTTATTTATTTTTGGTGTTTCATTTAATTAATTAATCCCTCCGCCCCAGGGTTTCTCTGTAGTTTTGGTGCCTGTCCTGGAACTCGCTCCACAGACCAGGCTGACCTTGAACTCACAGAGATCCTCCTGCTTTCTTTTTTTTTTTTTTTTTTTTTTTTGGTTTTTTGAGACAGGGTTTCTTTGTTGCTTTGGAGCCTGTCCTGGAACTAGCGCTTGTAGACCAGGCTGGCCTCGAACTCACAGAGATCCACCTGCCTCTACCTCCCGAGTCCTGGGATTAAAGACGTGTGCCACCACCGCCCGGCGATCCTCCTGCTTTCTGAGTGCTGGGATTAAAGGCCTGCGCCACCACCGCCTGGTAGTGTTTTATTTTTAAATTGTGTGTGTACACATGTGAGTGCAGGTAGCTATGGAGTCTCGGGCATCAGGGCTCCAGGACCCAGAGTTGCAAGTGCTTATGAGCTACTTATGTGGCTGATGGGAACCACATTCAGGTCCTCTGCAAGAACAGTGTGTTCTTGACCTCAGGGCTATCTCTCCATCCCCTTCAATTTACTACTAGGGCGTAGTTCATCATGTGGTTGATCTGTACACTAGCTGATGAACATTTGGATTGCATTAGTTTTTTTTATTGCTCTGTAACATACTACCACAAACTTGGCAGGTTAAAAACAACATGTTTCTTTTATTTATTTATGTATTTTTTGACAAGGGTCTCTCTATTATGTATCTCTGGTTGTCCTGGAACTTGCTTTGTAGATAAAGCTGGTCTTGAACTTCCAGAGATCCAGTTGTCCCTGCCTTCAGAGTGCATGGATTCAAGGTGTATACCTTTAAATGGAAATCATAGTCTTGTATCTTGCCCACATTAGTGTAATTACATGCATCCTGTCCTCTTTGGCATCCTCTTGGCAGGAGCAAGTCACAGATTCCACCCATAATCTAGGGGAAGGAACACAATAGGGGACACATGCCAGCAGATAGGAGTCTGGGGTCATTTAGGATGTGGTCCTAGAATCCACAGCCTGTATGCTAGCTTAAAACTATGAATATTCATGTAGAGTGTGTAAGGACATTTTCATGGTTTTGGTAAATTTTCCTGAGTGGAATTGCTAGGTCGTGTGGTCAGTGTGTATTTAGCTTTGTATGCAAACCTGTGTTATGTCTTTCATCCCCTACAGTATCTGAGAGCTTTGGTTGGTGCACCTCACACCAGCACTTGGTATTGCCTGTTGCTTTGATTTTAACCATTCTAGTGAGTGTGTGGTGGGATTGCTTCATGGCTTCCATTTACATGTGCTGACTAATGCTGAGCCTGGTTTTACATGTTAATTGTGTTAAGGGTCACTTTTGTTTATGGGTGTCCTCATTCCAGTGCCATTTGTTGATAAGATTGCCTTTAAATTATCTCTACCATTGTTAAAAATCAAATTATTTTAAGTATGCACAAAGGTCAATTTGTGGATTCTATTCTGTGTATCTATAAGCCTATTGCAAATAGCACACTGTTTTGAACTCTGTAACTATGTTTTTAAAGATGTTTTCCTTTAATTAAATGTATTTTAGATTTATTTATTTTATGTGTATGAATGTTTTGCCTGTGTGTGTTTTGTGAACCACATATAGACTGGTAACCTTGGATGTCAGAAGAGGGCATCAGATTCCCTAGATCTGGAGTTAGAGATGGTTGTGACCACCCTGTGGGTGCTGGCAGTGGAGCCTGGTCTTCTGCAAGAGCAGCAAATGCTCTTAACCATGGAGCCACCTAGACCTCCAGCTGCTCGCCTCCCCCACCCCCATTTTTGGGGGGGGTATGACAGGGTCTCACTATGTAGCCCTGGCTGTCCTGGAACTCACTATTTAGAACAGGCTACTTTTAAACTCACAGAGGTCTGCCTGCCTCTGCCTCCTGATTGGCCAGCCAGCACCTTGATTTTATTCATGTGTATGTGTAGTTATGTCTGTGTGTGAGTATGCCATTTGTGTGCATGTGCCCATAGAGGCCAGGAGAGGGTGCTGGATCCCCTGGAATTGCAGTTAGAGGTGGTTGTGAGCTCACAACTGCTCCAGTCACATGTATGTGGAGGCCAGAGAAAGACATCAATGTTCTATTTTATCACCTCTGAGCCAATGTCTCTCATTGAACCTGGAGCTTGCTGGTGTTTTCTTTGTTTTATTTTGGGCTAGGCTAGCTAGTAAGCTCCAGTGAGTCTCCTGACTCTGCATATACCCACTTATAGGTCCATATTTGCCTTTTACATTGGTGTTGGGGATCCGAAGTCGGGGCCTCGTGCTGTGTGCAGGTGCTCTTACCCCCAAGCTATCTTCCAAGTCCTCAGCTAGTCTTAAAAAATGTATGGCTGGGTATTGTGGTGCAACAAGCAAATGGTCTAAGTTTTGGTCCTTTGTGTCTTTATGTTGATTTTGTTTGTTTGTTTGTTTTTTGGTATGAGGATGGTAAAGGCTTTGCTGTAAAGTTATGGTCCAGCCTTGGGTCTCCCGGTAACTTGTGTGTCTATATCTGTGTGCCTGTTTGTGTGTATGTGGAGGCCAGAGGTTGATATCAGGTGTTTTCCTCTGTTGCTCTCCACTTTTGTGGTTTTGTTTTTGTTTGCTTGTTTGTTTTGAGACAGACAGGGACTCTCTATGTAGCTCTGTCTGTCCTGGAACTTCCTATGTAGACCAGGCTGGCCTTGGATACAGCTTGCCTGTCTGCACCTCCTGAGTGTGGGAGTAAGGGCGAATGCCATATGTCTGGCTCTGTTTTTATTTTTGGGGGACAGGGCTGTTGAACCTAAAGCTCACTGATTTGACAAGACTAGCTGTGCACTTGCCCTAGTGCTGGGCTTACAGATGTGCTGCCACAGCTGGCTTTTTACCTGGGTGTCTGGGATCCACGTTCGGGTCCACACGCTTACATAATAAGTACTCTAATGACTGAGCCATCTCGTCATCCTCTAGGGGTAAATTTTATAGTTCTAGTCATAAACTCCTGCATAAAATCCCAGATTAAAGGAGGCTGAGGCAGGAGGATTGTTTGAATTCAAGGCCAGCCTGGACTACAGTGGCTCACCTCTCTCCACCCCCCCCATCCCCCAAGATATCCTTTAAAAAAGTCTTACATAAGAGCTTGCTGGGATTAATGGGGATTGAGTATAGCCCACAGGTCATTTGAAGAGAACAATCATTTCTTTGTGACCTTCCCATTTAAGCATGTCTACACCTACTCAGATCTTTTGGCTCTTCTCAGTAGTGTCTTATAGTTTTTTTTTTAAATTTATTTATTTATTATGTATACAGTTGTCTGCCTGCATGTGTCCCTGCAGACAGAAGTTGGCACCAGATCTTATTACCGGTGGTTGTGAGCCAGCATATGGTTGCTGGGAATCGAACTCAGGACCTCTGGAAGAGCAGTCATTGCTCTTTGAGCCATCTCTCCAGCCCCAGTGTCTTATAGTTTTAAGTGTGTAGGTCATGGGCACATTTGATTAAATCTCTCTCTCTCTCTATCTCTCTCTCTCTGTTATTCTGAGACAGGGTTTCTCTGTGCAACAGTCCTGGCTGTCCTGGAACTCACTCTGTAGATCAGTCTGGCCTTGAACTCTCAGAGCTTCACCTGCCTTTGCCTCTCAAGTGCTGGGAATAAAGATGTGCACCACCACTGCCCGGCTTGATCAAATTTCTTTAAGTATATTCTATTGAGAATGCTACTGTATTTATAGGTTTTGTTTATTTTTGGGTTCTGACACAGGGCCTCCCCCTATGTAGCCAATGCTTGTTTTGGAATATTTGATTTTTTTTTAAAAAAAGATTTATTTATTTATTTATTATGTACACAGTGTTCAGCCTCCATGTCTGCCTGCAGGCCAGAAGAGGGCACCAGATCTCATTACAGATGGTTGTGAGCCACCATGCCGTTGCTGGGAATTGAACTCAGGACCTCCGGAAGATCAGCCAGTGCTCTTAACCTCTGAGCCATCTCTCCAGCCCTGGAATATTTGTTTAACTATGCAAAAATGTATTGCATTTGTTTAATTATGTAAAGATGTGTTGCTGTTTTACCTTACCTTACCTAAGGCACCCGATTGGTCTAATAAAAAGATGTCCAACTGATAGCAAGGGAGGAGGTATAGGTGGGACTTGCAGGTAGGGAGGGTAAGTAGGAGGAGGAATTTAGGCTTGGGGAAGAAAGAAAAAGAGACACCAGGGAGATGCCAGGGAACCACCAGCCAGACAGACATGGAGGAAACAGGAAGGTAGGACATATAGAATGAAAGAAAGATAAAAAGCCCTGAGGCAAAATGTTGATGAATAAAAATAGGTTAAATTAAGTTAAAAGAGCTTGTGGGACAAGCCTAAGCTAAGGCCGAGCATTCATAATTGATAACTAGTCTCCGTGTCTTTATTTGGGAACTGGTTGGTGCCCCAAAGAGAATTCCAGCTACACATGCTGGCCTTAGACTCATGACTGTCATGCTCCCGCCTCCCAGGGGCTAGGGTTGCAGGCATGTGCCACCACGCCCAGCTTTCATTTCTTTCCAATGATTAAATGCTAGTATATAAAGTGAAATTATGGGTTTGTGTATTGGCCATATGTCTGCAACCTTGTTAAACCTGGTTTGCGGGGCTGGAGAGATGGCTCAGAGGTTAAAAGCACTGACTGCTTTTCCAGAGGTCCTGAGTTCAATTCCCAGCACCCATATAGTGGCTCACAACCATCTCTAGTGAGATCTGGGGCCCTCTTCTGGCTTGCAGGCATCCATGGAGGCAGAATGCTGTATACATAATAAATAAATCTTCTAAGAAAGAAATAAATTTAAAAAACACCCTGGTTTGCATTTCGGTAACTTTTTTTTTTTTTTTTTTTTGGTTTTTCGAGACAGGGTTTCTCTGTGGCTTTGGAGCCTGTCCTGGAACTAGCTCTTGTAGACCAGGCTGGCCTCGAACTCACAAAGATCCGCCTGCCTCTGCCTCCCGAGTGCTGGGATTAAAGGCGTGCGCCACCACTGCCCGGCACATTTTGGTAACATTTTGTAGATTCCTCATGGTTTCTGTAGACGATAGTATTATCTGCAAATAAAGCAACTGTGCTTTTGCTTTTTCAGTTTAAGCTCCTCCTTCCTCTACCTCTTCCCTCCTCTTCCTCCTCCCTCCAAGCTGCTCTTCTTCATCACTATGCCCAGCTTATTTTTTGTTCTATTGTATTATCTAGAACTTTAAGAATGATGTTCAAGCCAGGCAGTGGTGTGCACCTTTAATCCCAACACTCGGGAGGCAGAGGAGCAGGCGGTTCTCTGAGCTCGAGGCCAGCCTGGTCTCCAGAGCTCCAGGACAATTAGGACTGTTACGTAGAGAAACCTGTCTCAAAACACAAAAAAATGCTCAAAGGGATAGTGAGTCTGAACATTCTTTCCTGTCGGTGATCTGGAGGGATTGTATATAGTCTTCCACACTCAGGTGTTAGCTGTAGGGTTTTTGTTGAGGTTCCCTTTATCAAGATGAGGAAACTCATATTTTATTTTTTAGTTTGCTGAGTTTTCCATCCATCCATCCATCCATCCATCTATCCATCCATCCATCCATCCATCCATCCATCCATCCATCCATCCATCCATCTATTTTCGAGACAGGGTTTCTCTGTAGCTTTGGAACCTGTCCTGGAACTTGTTCTATAGACCAGGCTGGCTTTGAACTCACAGATATCCACCTGTCCTGCCTCCCAAGTGCTGGGCCCAGCTGGTTCTTTATTTTTTAAATATATATATTTAGACAGGTCTCTCTACCATAGCTTTGGCTCTCCTGGAATTTACTATGTAGATCAGACAGACTGGCCTCACACTCACAGAGATCCATCTGCCTTTGCCTCCCAGAGAATGCTGGGATTAAAGGTGTATGCCATTATGTCTGGCTGGTTGGGTTATTTATTTATTTATTTATTTTTTGAGATAAGAGTCTCACCAAGTAGGCCAGGTTACCTGAAACTTGCTGCATAGACCAGGATGACCTTGAACTTTTAGCAGTCCACCTGCCTCTGCTCCTTGAGTGCTGGGATTGTAGGTGTTCTGTGCCACCACACCAGGGGGCCTTGTTTTCTGAGAGATGCGATCTTGCTTCATTGCTGGGGCTGACCTCAAACTCCAGGCCTCAAGCTGTCACGCCTTAGCCGCTTGAGTAGCTAGGACCCCGCAGATCCACTACTTCTTGTCTTTGTATTTTGTTCTCAAAATATTGTGTGTGGGGCTGGAGCATTTGTTTCTCTTCCAGAGGACCTGGATTTCACAGAACCCACAGAACCCACATGGTGGCTCACAGCTGTTTGTAACTCCTGTTGATCTGTGGCTTTCTTCTGCTTCTCGGGATCCTCCATGTTTAGGGGGTACATAAACTCACAGAAGCAATACACACACGATACATAGATAATAATTAAAAATAATTATGTGTTTTGTGGTTGGAGAGCTAGCTGAGTGCTTAAGGGCGCTTGCTGCTCTTTTAGAGGACCCAGGTTTGGTTCCTAGCACACCCATGGCGGTTTACAGCTGTTTAATAAAACTCCAGTTTCAGGGGATCCAACACTTTCTGGGCCTCTGCAGCCATTGCAGATGGTGTACACAGATATTGGCAAAACACTCATACACATAAAAATTAAAATTTCAAAAGCAAATTGTGGGGCTGGAGAGATGACTCAGAAGTTAAGAACACTGGTTGTTCTTGCAGAAGATCTAGCTTTGGTTCCCACTACACATGGAAGCTCATAACCATCTGTTACTACAATTCCAGGGGATCCAGCCTCCTCTTCTGACCTCATTGGGCGCCAGGTACCCAGCACCTGTGTGATGCATATACATACATGTAGGTGAAACACTTATACATATTTAAAAAATATGAATCTAAAAAAATCATAAATAAATAAAAATCTTTAAAAAAAGTATGTAAGTTTTGAATGATGTGATGCTGGTTGTTTTTTTAGTCTTTTCTCTTTTGGGGGCCCACCACCTAGCTCCCAAATAAACACCCATGAAGTCTTATTATTACTTGTGAATGCCTGTCCTTAGCTTGGCCTATTTCTAGCCAGCTTTTATTTTGTTTTCTTTTTTTTTTATTTTTATATGGATTGGTGTTTCATCATGGGTTACTGGAGCTGGAGTTACAGACAATTGTGAGCTGCCATGTGGGTGCTAGGAATTGAACCCAGGTCCTCTGGAGAAGCAGTCAGTGCTCTTAACTACTGAGCCAGTTCTCCAGCACCCCCTTCCCCAGCCAGCTTTTCTTAACTTAAATTATCCTCTCTGCCTTTTGCCTTTGGGCTTTTATCTTTCTCTATCCCATATACCTTTCTTTTCTTCTTACTCCATGGCTGGCTATGTGGCTGGGTGGCTGTCCCCCGATGTCCTCCTTTTTTCTCGTTCCTTGATCTTTCTTGCTTCCCGATCCCTCTTTTTCTCCTTTTTTTTCTCTCTACCTGGCAGCCCCACCTATCGTTTCTCCTGCCTCACTATTGGCTGTTCAGCTCTTTATTATACCAATCAGGTGTTTTAGACAGGCAAAGTAACACAGCTTCACAGAGTTAAACAAATGTAACATAAAAGAATGCAACACATCTTTGCATCATTAAAACAAATGTTTCACAGCATAAACAAATGCCACACGTCTTAAAATAATATTCCACAACAATGATGTCATTTGCTCTTTTTGGTATCTGCTGATAGCTGATACTTTTGGTTTCTTCCTTTGTTCTCTGAATTGGTTTTATTTTGTTATTTCATTCATTCAATATATTTTCTTGGTCATGATATATGTAGTATTACCCTTTTTATATTTTGCTAGGTTTGATATGTTCATATTTATTTATCTAGGGTTTTTGTTTTTTGTTTTGTTTTGTTTTCAATACAGAGTCTCTCTGTGTAAAAATCCTGGCTGTCATGGAACACACTCTAGACCAGTCTAGCCTTGAACTCAGAGAGATCCATTTGCCTCTGCCTCCCAAGTGCTGGGATTAAAGGCATGCGCCACCCCACTTGGTCTAGGGGGTTATTTTTAATTTAATTATTTGTTCTTACATTTATGTATTGATGTGCGGGTGGGGCTTGCGTGTGCTACAGCATGCTTGCAGAAGTCATAGGACAGCCTTTAGAAGTCAGTTCTCTCCTTCCACCATGTGGGTTCCAAGGCTGGAGCTTGGATCATCAGGATTGGTGGTGAGCACCTTTATATGCCAAGTCATCTTCTCTCCAGCTTTATTTATTTTTCTGAGACAGGGTCTCATGTCCTTGAACTCATTATATAGTGGAGAATGGTTTTGGACCTCGGATCCTCTTCTCTCCACTTCTCGACTGCTGGAGGAATTACAAGGCTGTGTTCTGTGCCTACTTTATACAGTGCTGGGGATGGATCCCAGTGCTTTCTGTATACTAGGCAATCACTCTGCTAATTGAGCTGCATGCCTGGTGTGCTCCCCTCCTGCCCCTTCACAATTTTTTCATTTTAGTTTTTTAAAAAACTTTTATCAGTGTGTGCGTGTGTATCTACATGCACGTGACGGTCAGAGAACAACTCTTTCTTTCCCTCTTCCTCCTTTTAAAGGTATCACTTTATTTAAGTTCTTGATGGGAAATTTGGAATGCTACTTGGTAAGGGTAAATTTTATTGTTAAAGTGGAGATGAGTTGCACCTTTGGGCTGGGGACTAGCCTTGACTTTCCTGTGCCTTTCTGACGGCCTCTGCTGCTCTGTAGCCTTGCATTTTCTCTCTGCATGTGGAAGACCTCGTCTTCCCAAGGGTCTGACTTATTTTTTTTAATTGACTTTTATTTTATGTGTATTAGTGTTTTGCCTGTGTATATGTCTGTGTGTGGTGTCATCTTGGAGTTACAGACAGTTGTGAGCTGCCATGTGAATGCTGGGGTTGAACCTGGGACTTTGGAAGAGCAGTCAGTGCTCTTAACCACTGAGTCATCTCTCTAGTCCTATGTTCTAACTTTCATGACTTTTTCTTTTTAAAAATTACATTTTTTCATATCTGAGCCTGCATGTGTATATGTGTAGCATGTGTGTTCTGGAGCACTTGAGGCTAGAGGAGGGCACCAGGTCCCCTGGGACTGGAGTTGCAGGTGATTGTGGGCCACCGTGTAGGTGCTGGGAACCAAAGCCAGGTCCTTAGCAAGAGCCACAAGTGCTCTTAACCACTGACCCACCTCTCCAACCCCAGCTCTTCTTGAAATATCACTATAGTGTCTGGGAGTTTCATGGTGCCAGACTTGATGTTTATGGAGGTGGTGATGATGGACATTGGGTGTGTGCTGTGCAGAACTTACCCACGGGAAGATGTTCTAGCAAGTCAGCTGCTGCCTGGCTGTACAGGAAACCCTTTTCTTCCTTCATGGCCCCATGAGGATGACCAGACAGGTTCCTCGCTCACAGTTTCTCACTTGGTGATTGCAAGGATTACCCACCCTCCTCTGTGTTCAGCAATGCTTAAGGCCCCTCTTGAGTAGGACAGTGTTTGGGCATCTTTGCAAAGCTTCCTTGTGGTACCACCATTCTTGGCATGACCAACTGATTTGGTGACAGTAGTAAGAATCTTTCTTTTCTATCACATATTTAATGGCTAAGTGCCACCTCTCATGCATGGCCTTTTGGAACATGTGCCAGTTCTGAGGAGAGTTGGGCTTTGCCTGGCTGGGTTGGGTTTCCTTTCCTGGCCTCAGTGGCCTCAAGTTTACCCTTTCTAACCTGCTGGAGTAAGGAATCTGCCTGCTTGGCTTCGAGTTTCTTCTCCATAGTGTTTACTTGCTCAGCTTTATCAGACATTTTGTGAGATGAAAGCACAAAAGCGTTTATCTTTTTTTTTTTGTTTTGTTTTGTTTTGTCAGGGTCTCTCTATGTCTCCCTGTCTGGCCTGGAACTCGCTATGTAGACCAGGAGGCTGACCTCGAACTCAGATCTGCCTGCCTCTGCCCAGGAGTTCTGGGATCAAGGATGTGTATTACCATGCCTGGCCTGTTTGAAATACAGTCTTTACTATATTCATTCATTCATTCATTCATTCATTCATTCTCCTTCCTTCCCTCTCTCCCTCCCTCCCTCCTTCCCTCTCTTCCTCCCTCCCTTTTTCCTTTTCTCTCTCTCCTTCCCTTCTTTTCCCTCTCTCTCTCTCTCCTTCCCTTCTTTTCTCTCTCTCTCTCTCTTTTTGTACTGGAGACTGAACTGAGGCAGGCTCTGTACCCCTGAGCTATTTTCCCAGCTCTTTTAAAGTTACTATTAATTCTTTACTTTTTATTATGAGATAGGGTCTTTCTCACTTTCCCCTAGACAGTCCTTGAGCTTGTGAGTCTCCTGCCTCAGCTTTGAATACCTGTGATTACTAATATACCTGAGTTACCAGGCTTAAAACTAATGTCTTGACGCTTCCATTGACAAATTCATTCCTCCCTCCCCAACTCCTTCCCTTCCAGTTGTATTCGTTCTTGAAAGACAGCTCCGTCGGCTGGAGTTCTGCATTGGCAGTCCTGCTGGCCGTGTTTGACAGCTGTATTCCGTTATGTTGTAGCTCGTGTGGCTCCTGAAGTCTCCTTCCAGTCATGGCTGATCCTGGGTGGTCTTGGGCAATGTTCTTTTTCTCAGATTTCTTGTAAGATTTTTTCCTTCGTGTGCTGTGAGCTCTGATTTCCTTAAGTGCTTTGTGTGTGCTCTGCTTGGCACTTGTGTGTGCTCTGCTTGGCACTTGTGTGTGCTCTGCTTGGCACTTGTGTGTGCTCTGCTTGGCACTTGTGTGTGCTCTGCTTGGCACTTGTCAGGTTTGTCCTGGAACTCACTCTCTGTGCTTATGGTTTTGTTTATACTTTGAAAATTTTCAGCCATTATTTCTTCACTTTTTTTCCTGCCTCACTATTTTTTCTTGTTCTATAATAAAATATGTTATGATATTTGATAGACCACAGTCTGACTGATCATTGAGACTCATTTCTCTTCATTCTTTTTCTTAGTCCTTCATTTTGTTTATTTTTTTTTCCGTTTTTAAGTATACTTTCTTTTTCTTGTAGTTGCTGTCTGTCCATCCTCCCTTCCTTCCTTCCCTTCTTTCTTTTTTCTTTTTTTAAAGATTTATTTATTTATTATGTATACAATGTTTTTTTCCTGCCTGCATGTGTCCCTGCATGACAGAAGAGGGCACCAGATCTCATTAAAGGTGATTGTGAGCCACCATGTGGTTGTTGGGCATTGAACTCAACCTCTGGAAGAGCAGTCAGTGCTCTTAACCACTGAGCCTCTTCCTTTTTTCAAAATAGGTTTCTCGGTGTAGCCCTGGTTTGTCCTGGAACTCACTCTGTAGACCAGGCTGGTCTTGAACTCAGAGATCCACTGGCCTTTACTTCTTGAGTGCTGGGATTAAAGGCATGCACCACCATGCCTGACCCTGTTGTTATCATTTTTAAAATCTTTATTTGTGTTCATGTGTTGTATTTGTGTGTATAGACGCTTTTGTGTTCTATGTGGTAACCAGAGGAGGATGTTTGTCACATTCCATCTTATTCCCTGAGACAGGGCCTGGAGCCAGGCTGGTGGCCAGCAAGCGCCAGGGAGCCTCCTCCTACCATTCTCAGCAATGCTTGGGTTATAAGTAGATCCCATTGTCAGCATTTTTATAGGAGATCTGGGGATGTGAACTCAGGTCCTCATGCTTGAGCAGCAAGCACTCTTTCCCACTGAGCCATTTCTCCAGCTCCTTCATTTTCATTTTATTCTTTTGTATTTTTCTTTTCAATTCTCTTCTGGAGTTTGGCAGGACCTGGGCCTGCCTCTAGGAAAAGGTATTGGGGCCATTTGGTGGTGATGCATCTTGTGGTGGGCAACTGGGATTTGATCTTACAGTGGAGAATTGCTTGGGCTGGTTCATAGCTCATGTTGGAGAGACTAGAGGTGAGCTCATCCACTTTCATGGTCTCTGAGGAGGGGGCGGCACGGGTGTGCAGTGTCGGAAGGTGGTGTCACCATAGCATGACAGCCCCTGCTCTGGTTAGGCATTGAGTGCCACGGTGGGAGCCCTAGCACAGCCTGATACCAAAGTTCTTTAGGGTCACTGCCACTCACAACTTATTTTTACTTTATACAGCTCTTCATTTCCAGAAGAGCTATTTTATTTTTATGCCTTATTTAAAAAAGTTTATTTCATGTATGAAAGTGTTTTGCCTGTATTTATATATGTGCATCATGTCCTTGCAGTGTGGGGAAGGTTGGGGAGGGAGGTCAGAAGAGGGCATCAGATTCCCTAGAATAGGATACAGGATGGGTGTCAGTTACCATGTGGATGCTGGGAACTGAACTGCAGTCCTCTGTAAGAGCAACAAGTGTTCTTAACCACTGAGCTATTTCTCCAGTCTCCAGTACATGTTTTTCTGTATGTGCTTGAATATAACTATTGGTGTTCATTTATTCTCCCCCTTCCTTTCTGTTTCCTTCCTGGTCCCCTCCCTCCCTCCCATTTTCCCTCCCTCCCATTTTCCCTCCCCCTCTCCAGGATCTTTGTAGCCCAGGCTGTCTTTGAGCTTTCTGTGTAGTAAAGTCTGGTCCTGAACTCCTGGTCCCCCTGCCTTCACCTGGAATGACTAGCCTTTGAGCACCATGCTGAACAGAGGGATGGGATGTTGGCTATTGTAAATTTTACCTCTACTGTTGTGAATTTTATGTTCAGGATCTGGACTTTTTTGTTGTTTGTTTTATTTCTTGAGACAGGGTTTCTCTGTGTAGCCTTGGCTATCCTGGAACTCACTCTGTAGACCAGGCTGGTCTTAAACTCGTAGAGATCTGCCTGCCTCTTCCTCCCAAGTGCTGGAATTGGCGTGTGCCACCACCATCCAGCAATTTTTTATATTTTTTAAAAACGAATTACTATGAATTTATTTAGTGTGTGTGTGGAGGTCAGAGGACTTGCAGGAGTCGGCTCTCTCCTTCTGCCGTGTGGTCTGGCAATGGAGCTCAGGTTGTCAGGTTGGTGGTGAGCGCCCTTTCCCACTGAGCACCTCAGCTGTCGTCTTTTGTGAGGTTTTGCTTGTTTGTTTGAAACAGGGTCTTTCTATGTAGCTTAGGCTGGCCTTGAACTCGGGATCTGTCTGTCGGCTCCTTGAATGGTAGGTAGTATTACAGGTGTGGACACACTGGTCATTAAAGAATGTTGGGCTTTGTTCTGAAGGGGTGGTTGTGATTCTTTCAAGTCCTGCTCTCTTCCTCCTCTTTGTCCTTTTCTTTACCTAAGTGGATTTGTGTGCTAGAATCAAGCCCAGAAGAGGATATCAGGTGCCCTCTTCAATTGCTCTGCCTAGTCTTTTGAAGCCTGGTGTCTCCTAACTCTGTGGTGGAAAGCAGCAAACCCCAGTGATCCTTCTGTCTGTCTCTGCCCCCTCAGAGCTGGGGTTACAAGTCTTTGTGCACTTGGCTTGTTACAAGCGTGATTGTACATGTGCTCTTATCCACCGAGACATCGCCCCAGCCCCTCAAAGTCCTTCTTTTAAGGTTTGTTAGAGTAGCCTTTGCTCTGGGAATATCTTGACAGCATCCCTGCCCCAAGATGAAGATTTTTCAGGTGTCTGTGGAATGGCCTGAGTAAACAGGGCAGTGTATTGTGACAGCTTGGGCTCCAGAACCCTGTGAGCCCCTGAGAGCTCTCACAGCTCCTCTCACCTTTTTTTTTTTTCCCACCTTTGTGGTGGACTTTCACCATGTGTGTGCACAGATTTTAGTGTTGAACAAAGTCTCAAAGGAAACTCCATGTGGATTTCTGGAACTTTCTTTCTGCAAAGCTTCTTTGGAACTCACCCTGCCGCTTTCATCTGTCTTGGCCTCCCTGAAATCTGGTCTCTGACCCCTCAGCGCACTAAGACTGCCATGCTGTGCTGGGCTTCCTCTTCTCTGTCTGAAGTGTGCCCCATGGCGGGAAGTCAGGGTGGTGTCAGGGCACAGACCCTTGGTGTTGTTCTGTATCTGTCGCAGGAGCATATTTCTGCAAGCATCCCACCTGTGGGAGACTAACCCAGAGTCTCCCTGGTACTCCATCGCAGCTGGAAGTGGAGAGCAAAGGGGCTGGCCTCTTGAGTAGATGTTGCAGAATCATTCCCATGGCGAGGCAACCGAGGCTCAGCTTGGCTGAGCAGCATGCCCAGTCACTCAGCTGTTTGCCCAAGTTTGCACAAGCCCTTTCCATATGCCACACTGCCTCAAGAGAACTTGTGGATTGGCTCTTATTCTTTCCTGGCCAAGGGGTATTTATATGGACTGGCTTAGTACGTATGCAGAGTGACACTGACTTTCACTCACAGACTTGGAGGTTCTCTCATTGCTCAAGTTCATGAACCCTATTCATGTGGCATTTGCTGTGCAGTGAGGTGAGCACTTGGCAAGCTTCCCAGCAGGGGAAGGTCACCCCTCCACAGCAGGGGTGAGGGCACACCTTTGTCTCTGTCATACTACAGCTTTCCTCTCTTCCACTGTGCTCTTTTTATTTTTATTTTTTTTACTTAAGATATTTGTGTGTGTGTGTGTGTGTGTGTGTGTGTGTGTGCGCGTTCGCGCGCACGCACATACTCACGCTCATGTCTGCATATAGATGTGTGCATGTAGAGGCCAGAGATCCACCATGGGTGTTACTGTTCAGGAGAACAGCCATCTTGATTTTTTTTTTTTTTTTTTTGAGATCAAGTCTCCCACTAGCTTAGGCTAGGCTGGGTGGCCAGTGAGTCCTAGTAGACAGGATTGAATTCTCCTGCCTCCACCTCCCCAGCACTGGGATTATAAATCCACACCACCACAGCCAGGTCTTTTACTTAGGTTCAGGGGATGAAACTCAGGGCCTCAGACTTGAGCATCAAACATGTTACTGACCTAGCCATCCCCCCAGGCCCCTAACTTTTGCTCATTGAAGCATGGTCTTATGTAGCCCAGACTGGTCTCAAATTCAATATGCAGCTGAGGCTGGCCTTGAACCTCTGATCCTCCTGCTTCCACCTTTCAGGTGCTGGGATTGATTATACAGATTAAAGGCGTGTGCCACCACCGCCCGGCATTCTTTTTTTTTGTAATTAATTTATTAGTTAATGAATTAATATGGAGACAGGGTCTTATTATGTAGTCCTTGCTAGTATAGAACTAGCTATGTAGATCAGGCTGACCTCAAATTCATTTTTAAAATTTTTTTTATTATTTAGTTATTTTTTATTTACTTATTTTTTTAATTTTCGAGACAGGATTTCTCTGGAGTTTTTGGTGCCTGTCCTGGAACTAGTTCTTGTAGACCAGGCTGGCCTCAAACTCACGGAGATTCGCCTGCCTCTGCCTCCCGAGTGCTGGGATTAAAGGCATGCGCCACCACTGCCCGGCCTGAACTCAAATTCATGTTTACCTTTGCCTCTTGAGTACTGGGATTAAAGCATGTGCTAAACCCAACTATCTCCCCCACCCACCCCCAGACGAGGTTTCTCTGTGTAGTACTTGCTGTCCTGGAACTTGCTCTGTAGATCAGGCTGGCCTCAAACTGCCTGCCTCTGCCTCCCAAGTGCTGGGATTAAAGGCATGTGCCACCACTGTCCAGCTACCCAGCTATTTTTTTATTGCTATTTATTGAGCTCTACATTTTTTTCTGTTCCCTTCCCTGCCTCTCCCCTCTCCCCTTCAACCCTTCCCCAAGGTTCCCTTGCTCCCAATTTACTCAGGAGATCTTGTCTTTTTCTACTTTCTACTTCCCATGTAGATTAGATCTATGTAAGTCTCTCTTAGTGTCCACATTGTTGTCTAAATTCTCTGGGATTGTGGTTTGTAGGCTGGTTTTCTTTGCTTTATGTTTAAAAACCACCTATGAGTGAGTACATGTGATAATTGTCTTTCTGTGTCAGGGTTACCTCACTCAAAATAATGTTTTCTAGCTCCATCCATTTTCCTGCAAAATTCAAGCTGTCGTTATTTTTTTCTGTTGTGTAGTACTCCATTGTGTAAATGTACCACATTTTCCTTATCCATTCTTCGGTCGAGGGGCATTTAGGTTGTTTCCAGGTTCTGGCTATGACAGACAAAGCTGCTGTGAACATAGTTGAGCACATGTCCTTGTGGCACAATTGAGCATCCTTTGGATATATACCTAAAAGTGGTATTTCTGGGCCTTGAAGAAGGTTGTTTCCTAATTTTCTGAGAAATCGCCACACTGACATCCATAGGGGTTGTACCAGCTTGCATTCCCACCAGCAATGCAGAAATGTTCTCTTTCCCCCACAACCTCTCCAGCATAAGTTGTCATCAGTGTCTTTGATCTTGGCCATTCTTACAGGTGTAAGATGAAATCTCAGATTTGCATTTCTCTGATGACTAAGGATGTTGAACATTTCCTTAAGTGTCTTTCAGCCATTTTAGATTCCTCTGTTGAGAGTTCTCTGTTTAGGTCTGTACTCCATTTTTTTTTTAAATTGGATTATATGATCTTTTGGTGTTCAATTTCTTGAGTTCTTTGTATCTTTTGGAGATCAGACCTCTGTCCAATGTGGGGTTAGTGAAGATCTTTTCCCATTCTGTAGGCTGTCGTTTTGTCTTCTTGACTGTGTCCTTTGCTTTACAGAAGCTTTTCAGTTTCAGGAGGTCCCACTTATTAATTGTTTCTCTCAGTGTCTGTGCTGCTGGGGTTCTGTTTAGTAAGTGGTTCCCTGTGCCAATGCGTTCAAGTGTACTTGCCACTTTCTCTTCTATAAGGTTCAGTGTGGCTGGCTTTATGTTGAGGTCTTTAATCCATTTGAACATTAGTTTTGTACATGGTGATAGATATGGGTCTGTTTTCATTTTTCTACATGTTGATACCCAGTTATGCCAGCACCACTTTTTAAATATGCTTTCTTTTTTCCATTTGATATCTTTTGGTTCTTTTTTTTAATATTTATTTATTTATTTATTATGTATACAATATTCTGTCTTGTGTGTATGCCTGCAGGCCAGAAGAGGGCAGCAGATCTCATTACAGATGGTTGTGAGCCACCATGTGGTTGCTGGGAATTGAACTCAGGACCTTTGGAAGAGCAGGCAATGCTCTTAACCACTGAGCCATCTCTCCAGCCCTATCTTTTGCTTCTTTTTTTTCTTTTATTTATTTATTTATTTATTTATTTATTTATTTATTTATTTATTTATTTATTTATTATGTATACAATATTCTGTCTCTGTGTATGCCTGCAGGCCAGAAGAGGGCACCAGACCCCATTAAAGATGGTTGTGAGCCACCACGTGGTTGCTGGGAATTGAACTCAGGACCTTTGGAAGAGCAGGCAATGCTCTTAACCTCTGAGCCATCTCTCCAGCCCCTTTGCTTCTTTATCAAAGATCAGGTGTTCGAAGATGTGTGGATTGATATCCGGGTCTTCTATTCGGTTCCATTGGTCCTCCTGTCTGTTCTTATGCCAGTACCAGGCTGTTTTCAGTACTGTAGCTCTGTAGTAGAGTTTGAAGTCAGAGATTGTGATGCCTCCAGAAGTTCTTTTATTGTACAGGATTGTTTTGGCTATCCTGGGTTTTTTGCTTTTCCATATGAAGTTGAGTTTCATTCTTTAGAGGTCTTTGTAGAATTTTGCTGGGATTTTGATGGGCATTGCGTTGAATCTGGTTACCCAGCTATTTTTAAATAGTGTTTGTGTGTATGTGTGTGTGTGGGTGGGGGGGCTGTGCATGTGTACAACTTGCTTGAGTTTATTTACTCCCTCCACCAGGTGGGTCTGTGGGTCTTAGGTCTCCAGCTTGTCAATAAGCACCTTTACCTGGGTCTTCAGGCATGGTGGCAAGTGTCTTTACTCTGCCATCTCACTGACCCCAACTTCGTATTTTTTTAAAAGCCCTCTTAATCCTTTGTTTTCTTCCCATCCCAACATCCCTATTCTGACCTCTTAGGGTCCTGAGTTGGGTTCACAAGAGCCTCCTTCTTAAACTTCTGCTGTAGACCTCAGTCAGTGGGTTATAAGCCTTCTCTCTCTTTTGTTTAAAGCTGTCTATATTTTGAAGAGTTCCAGAGTCAAGTTAGAATTTAGTGTATAGGGGTCTTTTTTCAGGCTAACTATCACTTAAAGTGGTAGATCTAGGGGCAGGTATTAAAAAGCATTGGACATTTTGCAAAGATTGGACTAGGCTGGGTTGGTCCAGTTTGGGCAGGCTGTGAATTGCTCTGCTCTTTGCTCATCTTCCAAGTGCTACTTGGAGTAGGAGTTACAATGGGAGGCTGCCTGCCTGTGTGAAGAGGTGAGAATGGTCAGGATTCCCCAAGGGTTCAGAGAGTGTTTGGGGTAGAATAGTTTTGTACTGGCTGCTTGTCCTTAAATGCCAATGGAGCTCTGGAGTCATAAGGGCCTTCACATGTGTCTTAATGTCCCTTGGGAATGATACTGTCCCATAACAGATAACTGGTCCACAACATTAAACTAAGGGTCACATTTGTATTTGGTTCTGGGGAAAGATACAGCCCTGGTTGGTGCTTGCTTCCTTTGGGCTTGTATATACCAAGTAGTTCCTTTGTTTTAATTATTTAAGTAAAGAATTTTAGTATAGGCATAATGGTGTACACCTATAATCCCAGTACTTGGTAGAGGCAGGAGGAGGATCATGAGTTTCAGGTCTGCCTGGGCTACATAGTGAGACTATCTAAAGAAATGGCGTGGGGGGGGGCAGGTGGTGGTGGCACACACCTTTAATCCCAGCACTTGGAAGCAGAGGTAGGTAGGTAGATCTCTGTGAGTTCGAACCCATCCTGGTCTACAGAGTGAGTTCCAACATAGTCAGGACTACATAGAGAAACCGCGGAGAGAGAGGGGTGAGGAGAAGGAGAGAGAAAGGGAGGGGAAGGGAGAGAAGGAGAGAGAGATGGCTTAAATACTAAAAAAGTTTGTGTTCATTTTAAACTTTTATGTATGTATGTGTGTGCATGTGCCTGAGCTCCCACGCCCTTGCATGTGGAGGTTAGAGAGTAACTTGTGGGAGTTGGTTCTTTCTATTGTGTGGGTTCTGGGGGTCTTCAGATGTGGTGGCAAATGCCTTTATTTGCTGAACCATATCACTGGTGTTTGTTTTGTCTGGTCAAATAGGCTACATTATTACTTATGGGGTAGCATTAAATTAAGGCTGCTGCTTAATGAAATATGATTGAAACAATTTGATTATTTCATTTAGTTAGGCATGTGCAAATCCCTATGATACTACTGCTTGCTGAGTTATGTGACCTCCCTTGCTTTCCTTTCTTCCTCAGCAATAATTCTGTACAGCGAGTGTGAGAATTAAGTGAAGAAAGCTAAATGAGTGTTAGCACTCAGAGTCAGTGTCTGCCGGTCTCACTCAGGAAGATGATGAGCTTGAGCGGTGACCACTGTGAGCCAGTGAGTGAGAGCACCCGTTCTGTTTGTCTACTGAGAACTTGTCTAGTGAGTGAGGGCACCCGTTCTGTTTGTCTACTGAGAACTTGTCCAGTGAGTGAGGGCACCCGTTCTGTTTGTCTACTGAGAACTTCACCCTGGTCCCTTTGCTCTCCTTCTCCTCCCTCTCTGCTCCTCCCCTCCCCGTCCCTTGTCTTCCCCACCCCTTTTCTTGACCCTCCCCCTTTTCCTTTCCCCCTTTTTCTTTTTGAGACAGGGTCTCATGCTGTATTGACTTAGAAGTTGGCCTCTAATTTATAAGCTTCTGCTTTAGCTTCCTGAGTGCTGGGATTGCAAACTTGGCCACTACATTGAGTTTCTTTGTTTAAAAAAGTGTTTAAGCCAGGCTTGGTGGTGTACACCTTTAATCCCATGCAAAGGCAGGTCATTTGAGGCCAGCCTGGTCTACAGAACTTGTTCCAGGACAGCCAGGGCTATTGGCTACACAGACAAACCCTGTCTCAAAAATAAAAAAGGTTAAAAGTTTTGTTTATTTATTTATTTGTGTATGAGTATATGCCAGTATATGAGTATATGCCTGTAAACTCCATGTGTCTGTGGTGCCCTCGGAGGCCAGAAGAGGACATTGGATCCCCTGAAACTAGAGTTGCAGGTAGTTGTGAGATGCCATGTGGATGTTGGGAACTAAATCCTGGTCCTCTGCAAGAATAGCCAGCGTTCTTAACCACTGAGCCATCTCTCCAGCCCCTCAGCTTTGTTTCTTGGTGCCATATGAGTGTGTAACAGGGGAAAACTGACCTAATTAAGGATGCCTTAGAAAGAATCCATCCTGAGGAAGTGCCATAGCTGGCTCTGCAGAAGGTTCACATGTCTGGGAGGAGAGGAAGGCACAACCTGTGCAAAGTCCCTTGAAAGAAAGCATAAGCCATGGCTGTTGTGGACAGAGCTTGAGTTTGACACCATGTGAGACCTCAGATGTGGTTAGGATAGATGTGAGGCTTCCAAGACTGCACCAAGGAGTTTTTTCTTGTCTTCTGAGAGCAGTGAGAAGCTATTGATGATGTTGCTTATGGGGGTGGATGAGTGAGTAAGTAAGGGGCTGATTGAGTTTCCTTTATAATGGTTTGCTTTTTGTGTTGTGGAAAGTGAGGTGGAAGAGAGCCAGCACAAATCCAGGTAAGCTGATTAGAAAGCATTTGCAGTGGTCCAGGCAAAGGATTCTGGAAGCTTGGACCAAAGTGATGGCAGGAGAGATAAATAGAAGTCGAGGGTTGACTCCATGGCTGTTTAGAAGGGAGGACTGGCAGGAGGAGAGAGGGGACTTTTAGGGAGGGGAACGCTTGAGGAATGCAATCCAGCAATACTGGAGGAGGGGATCCATGGTAGAGTCAGGGCAGTCTGTCTTGAAGGTCTAAGGGGAGCGGGAAGGAGGTCAGGGATCTGACCCAGAAATCTAAATGTGTGAGCTTTTGGTGCCTGGGAGCCTGGGAAGATGGCGGGGGTGGGGGAGAAGAGAAAGGTCACTCAGGTATGAGGATTTACCTCCAATTATAGTTACAAGCTGTCTACCCTTCTGGTCTTGAGATGTTAGAGCTCTTAGGATAGGACTCTGATGGAGAGAGGGATGCGAGCTTTCGTCCAGCAGAGGCCTTGGCACTGTGTCAGGTGCCTTCTGTGTGGTGGCAGACAGCTGTGCAGTGACAGTCGCTAGGACTCTTTGCTCTCCCAGCTTCTGCCCTGTCCACAGGAGACCTGGAACAGGCTGTCTGCTTAGCTGGGAGGGTTTGGAGGTCAGCTCCTGGGACACACACATTAGCTGCACTTGTCTGGACATTATCTGTAGAAAATTGTCAATTGACTCTAATATCAGTAACAGTAAACTGGCCGCAGCTTGCTCAGACAGGCTGCTTGTCATACCCTTCTGGAGGTTTGTGTCTTGCCTCATCCCTACTCTGAATTTTAGCCAGTGCAGTAACAGGTTGAAGGTGTGAGAGAAAGGCTGTGGAAAAAGATGGGAGCCTGGCCATCTGGTCACAGTGCTGTTTGCTTGCTCATGGGTTTCTCTCTCAGACCATAACTAGATTATTTCTATGAAAGACTTAACCCTAGCACGGGTTCTTTGTGATGGGCAGTCCTGAACCAGCGTAGTGGCTCGTGGTGGTATGTTTGTGGGATGTCCCTTTGATCCCAGCACTTGGGAGGTTGAGGCAAAAGGACCAGGAGTTCAGAGTTGCACTCAGTTACACAGTGAGTTTGAAGTCAGCTTTGGTTACTTGGAGACCCTAACACAGACACAAAACAACCCAAGGAGAGCAGGACGTGGCTCCAGGTAGAGAAAAACCTAGTATGGGTAGCTAATGCCCCCCTGTGGCTGCCTTTGGTTCTGCATGTTCTCTCTGCTCTGTAGTTCACTCTAGCTGGGAAGGTGGTAAAAAGAAATGGTACATTCCCCCTTAGGCCTTTCTCTGGTCCTTTTTTTTTTTTTTTTTTTTTTTTTGCATGGCCCCATCCCCTTGCTTACATCTGATCCTAAAGTCCTCCTGGGCAAAAGCAAGCCCTGGTTGTGAGGGGCCATGACAGTGAACTCACAGTCTCTGCATTTCCTGGCAAATTTTGTCTTATAGCAGCCCATGAAGAATAGAGAAAGACTTGGGTGCAGTGCTTGGAAGCAGCACACCTTTGTTTTTCTGATGTCCATTGGGTGGCACTGTGATCTTAGTTTTGTTTCTGTTTTTCTTTGCAGCCAAGCTCTTCTCCAGGAAGTGAAAATGTGGTGCCCCGAGAGCCACTGGTGAGTGCGAACGAGTGTAAGGGAGCCCGATGACCCTGACACCTCCCTGCAGCGTCCCAGCGCATGTTCCCTAGAGATGCCATGCTCCTGACTCTGGCCTCTGACCTGTGTTTAGTGGAAGGAATTAGCAAGACCTCTTTGTCTTTTTCTGGAACTGAGAGTACCTGCCCTGGAGCCCTGCAGCACTTTGCTTGCTGCTGATGGCAGAACTAGAGTTGACACCTGAGGTTGCTGTGTGTTTTCCGATCGTCAGAGACTGAAACAGCCGCTCTGTTTCTCAGTGAAGAGGAAGGGGTCTGGTCTGGTCAGTGGTTGTTTGTGATAGGCATCACCGTAGTATCCTAGACTCTGACAGGAAAGAGGCCTACCGAGTGCCGCATCACCCGTAGTATCCTAGACTCTGACAGGAAAGAGGCCTACCGAGTGCCGCATCACCCGTAGTATCCTAGACTCTGACAGGAAAGAGGTCTACTGAGTGCTGAAGGGCCCTTTTTTTTCTTCATTTTCTTTTTTTAAACAAGGAGGATCACATTCTATAACCCGGTCTATCCTTGAACTCACTAAGTAGCCTATGCTGGCCCCAAGCTCACAGCAGTTCTTCTGCTCCAGCCTCACAAGTGCTGGACTAAGAAGGCGAATGCCACTATATTCAGCTAAGTCACTCTCTGTACGGAGTGTTTGTGCTTTAGTGGTTTGAGCCAGAGTCCCTGCCCACCTGCCCTGTTCTCACTGTTTGGCATTTCAGGACTTGATGTAAATCCTGTGAGCTGGGTAGTAAGACCGGTTCTGTACAAACCAGATCAGCTTTAGGGGTGTGCCAGCATTTGGTTTATCTTTGCCAAGCCGTTCCTCTCTCGGAATGGTGGTGACTGGTGAGCACAGGGCACAGTGCCAGGCTTTGTCTCTGCAGCCGTGTATTGCCTGCTTTCCCCACGCTTCTCCTGGCCGAGTTGGAGGGATGATGTGAAGGCCTGGGCTGGTATGAACAGGTCCAGGTTCTAGGGTGTCCTGAGGCTTTCTAGGCAGCAGGTGAGATGAATCCGGCTGTGGTGCAGCTAGGCCCAGAGGACACAGGTACCTCTGAGACTTTTTGTGTCACCTTTTGTCACCAGTTATGGGCTCACATATCAACATTTCTGTGTATCTCTTTCACTCTCTTGGTATTGCCTGCCCTTTCCTAGGATGCTTCACGCTGCCAGGTGTAAGCGTGTTCTCTGTGGGCTGCTTCCAAACCCTTCAGACTGAAGTCCAAACTGAGCACACTGGTCTTTCTATCCCTACCACTATGGGCTCATTTGAAACTTCCTGATTTGGCTCTCCATCCTAAGAAGTGAGGACAGGCCGTCTTCTGGGGGTACAACTGAAAAAGCTCTTTGGCAGCCCAGAGTGTCTTACATTGGCTAACTCCTGGGAGTGGGGAGCCCCGCAGGCCTGTGCTGTGTGGGGTTCTGAATGTGGCTTCTTCCGCTGCACAGTGCATCTGCCTGTTGGTTGGTTATGTTATTTCTTTCTTTCCTGGGAGCCCCTGAGCAGTCTTCAAACCCTGGTAGCCTGTGATCGTCCAGAGTTCACACTCATTCTCTCCAGGCCAATGCTACAATTACCTTATATTTAATTAATATTTTTTTCTCCTCTTTACGTACTTACTGCATAATTGCTCAGAGGAAAGAAAACACATAGCAGCAATTTATATATATATAAAAAAACAATAATTAAAAAAAAACCCGAAATAAACTCCCATCTCATTTGGGCTGATCCTGTGAGTTGGGTAATTAGGGCCCTATTAAAAGGTAGACCCTTTCTCCTTCCCCCCCTTTTTTTTATTAATTTTTTTATATTAAACTCCCACAGTCTCTCAGTCATGCCCTTATTGCTTTTGGCCAGCCATTTGCAGCAGCCTGATTAAATGAGTGCACCAGCCGAGTTGTATGGTCTTGTGTGAGCAACTCCTTCCTCTTGGGAATGGTGGCAGGAGGGTGGCAGGCAGAGGAGCCCACGGAGGGCTTGCTTTTGGGACAAGCCATAGGCATAGATTGAGTAGCAAGAGAGCTCTTGGCTGCTGTGGACTGGTGGTGTCTGGCTAGTTGGTAGCAGTTCAGGCCTACAGCTCAGTCACAGGGCTGTGGTTGGGAAGTACTCAGTGCTCAGCTCCTTCGGTAGGGAGGGAGGCTGTGCAAGCCCAGTGTCGGCTGCTTCTTGAGTGCTTAACTGCAGCCCTGGAGAATAGACAATTACAAAATCAAACAGGCCTTGTTTTTAAGTAATTCGTGTATTTTATTTGGGGAAAAAAAAGGCATTTGTGTACATGAAACAATTAGTGAAAAGGGAGCACTGTCTGTAATTTTAGAAAGCAGCACAAAGTTGGGTATAATTTGGGCTGAGCTGCCTGGCTGGGAGTTGGAGAGGGCGCCTCATTCAAAGAAGGGGGAGGGTTGTCAGTGGAAGCTTAGGGATAGTTTCTGAGGTATCTGAAGCTAGGTCTTGAGGACTATGATGATAAAATTATGTTTATTTTTAACTCATTGTAATTTTTCCCCCCAAGACAGAGTCTCACTATGTAGTTCTGGCTGTCCTGGGACTCACTCTGTAGACAGGCCGGCCTTGAACTCATAGATCCACCTGCCTCTGCCTCCCTAGTGCTGGGATTAAAGGCGTGTGCTATTATGCCCCAGCTTGCTTGTGAATTTTGTACAAAATTCCTTAATGGTTGTTTTCTGGGCTCTGCACTAGAAGGATTAAGCACAAGATACGGAAGGCAGATAATTTTGTTTTCCAGAACTAGATGATCATTAGGGCTGTGGTTGTAGCTTAGTTGGTAGCCTGTCATGCGTGAAGCCATGGGTTCCATCCCCAGTATGATGTGAAACAGGAGAGGTGGTGTATGCCTGTAATCCTAGCTTGGGAGGTGAAGTTCAAGGTAAAGTTGTCCTTAGCTACATAGTAAGTTTGAAGCCAGTTTGGGCTAAATACGATCTTGTCTCAAACAAAACAAAAAACAAATTGTCACCAATAAAAAAAAAAAAAACCTAAATGGTTATCTTAAAAATGGATTTATCTTTTATTTGGGGCGTGTGCATGTGCGCGTGTGAATGTGGGCATGCACATGCTTCAGCACTGCTTGCACTCTGTACATACATAGGTCAGCTTGGGAAGCTGGTTCTCCCCTCCTGCTGTGGCTCTGGGGAGTAAACTCAGGTTGTCAGTCTGTGTGACAAGCGCTACTTGTTACCTGCTGAGCCCTCTTACTAAATCCCAGATGATCATTTTGTAGTAAATTTTTTCCTTACTAAAAACTACAACTCAGGCCTGGGTGTAGTAGCACACCCCTTCAGTCCCAGCCAGCACTCGAGAGGCAGAGGCAGGTGGATCTCTGTAAGTTTCAGGACAGCAGAGTTGCTTCTCTTTCTCCACTCTGAGTTCTGTGGATGAAAGTCTGGCTTGCGTGGAAAGCACTTTTACCCACTAAGCTGTCTCCCTTGTCCCAAGGGAAGAAATGGTGACAGCCCTCAGGAGGGTTGATTTCTGTCTTCTCTCAGATGTGTTGAAAACAGCCTGTGGCTCTCCTATTGAGCCAGGACTCTGGCCATGCATGTCTGCCCATTCTGGGGCTCATACAGAATCCGTGTCTGGTTCCCTGGACTTCCCTGAGAGCCGTTGAACACATGGCACACACTTGTAATCTTAGCACTCAGGAGCCTGAGGCAGGGGGCCTGTGAGATCTAGGCCAGCCTTGGACTATGTGGTGAGAGCCTGTGCATAGAAAGCTCAGTGGTAGAGTACTTGTCTGCGTACGTGACACAGAATGACTGAGCGCGTGGCACAGCTCAGTTCTTGTCTTGCCTGGATGCTGAAACTAGGCTTGGGTACCTGAGATTTCCTTTTAGTCATCTGATTGCTGGCTGTTTGAAGTGATAAATATGGTTTAGTTTGCATATCTGCTCATTTGTCTCCCCTCTGTTTCTCAATATTCAGCAACATTATTGCTCACCTACTTTACACAGGCCCTGTGTTTGGTTCAACTAGAGTTTCAGCTTCTTGCTTTTGGACTCCAAATTCTCTCTAATGGGTGAGTTTCCTGCTGTCTTTGCTGCTTCTGGTCTGTAGGTCTAAGGGTTTTCCATTTATTTGTTTGTTTTGATACAGTGTCTGACTCTGTAGTTAAGGCTAGCCTTGGCTGGCCTCCTGCCCCTGCCTCCTGAGTGTTGGGACCACAGGCGTGGATTACCCACTCTGCTGTTTTTGCTTTTGATCCTTGTTCTTTGCATCTTTCCTCTAAAATAATCCAAAGAGGACAGTAAATTTCTACCTTGTCAGCTTTTCTAGGTTAAAACTTTTTTTTTCTTCTTTTTTTTTTTAAATTTAAAACATAGTCTCTGTATAACCAACCGTACCTGGCCTGAGACTTGCTATGTAGACCAGGAGAGGCTCAAACTCACAAAGATCTGTCTGCCTCTGCTTACTGAGAGTTGGAATTAAAGACATGCCACATGGCTCAGCTCAGCTTCTCCCCCCACCCTTCAATGTGTATATACGTATATGTATCTACCATGTATGTGCCAGGCCCTTGAGGAAACCAGAAGGGGGCACTTAGATCTTTTGAAACTGGAGTTACAGAAGTTGTGATCTGCCACGTGGATGGCTGGGAACGGAATCTGGGTCCTCTGCAAGAACAGCAAGTGCTCTTAACCACCAGACCACCTCTCCAGCTCCTTCTCTTTGTTTTTGAAACCAGTTCACCAGAGGCTGGTTATCAAAAGACCATTAATTCCAGGCAGTGGTGGCACATACCTTTAATCCCAGCACTCGGGAGGCAGAGGCAGGCGGATCTCTGTGAGTTGAGGCCAACCTGATCTACAGAGCAAGTTCCAGGACAGTCTCCAAAGCTACAGAAAAACCCAGTCTTGAAAAACAAACAAACAAACAAACAGACCATAACTATTTTGGTGAATCCAGGGAGCCAGCCAGTACTGTGAGCTTTTCTTTAAGAATGGCTGTCTGTTGCCTGTCTTCTCTATCTCTAGGGTATTCCTGACAGTCTGCCTTGGGGTTGTGTCTTTTGCAGTTTTTGTGGTTGGAATACCTTGCTGCTGTACTAGTTGGCAGGGTCAGCGGGAATAGGTGGTTCTTATTTTTTACCCATCAGAACATTTTTGAAGGATGACATTCATATGCTCAATACATTTCTTTGTGCATACTCATGTATGCATGTGTATATATGTGTGTATAATAGCATAACAAATGTAGATATATTATAAAATTCAGATATTCTGTGGGAAAATTTGGTGGGGGTGGAAGTATTAAGGTGATGTCACTCAATAATCTCGGCTGGTCTGGAACTCATTATGTAGCCCAGGTTGGGCCTTGAACTAATGGCAATTCTCCTGCCTCAGTTAAAGTGCTAGAATTATAGGTATATGCCACCATACATGGCATATATTTGTTTTTGATTTGTTTTCGCAAAGTGTTTTATACATATGAGTAATGAAACCAGAAATGCGGGACTCTCAGGGAGCTGTCATTCTTTCCAGGAAGGTAGTGAGTATGGCAGAGTTACACACTGGCTTGTCACTTCTTGCTTGCCTTTTTCTTGCACAGGAACCTCTGTCAGAATGTAGTGAATAGGGATGACACTAGACAGATCGTTCAAAATCCATTACTTTGTTTTTGTAAGAGACGGGATTATATTGCCCAGGCTGCCCTTGTTCTCATGGTTCCTTGGCCTCAGCTGTCTGACTAGCAGAACTGCTACTGGCTGTATTTGCTGCTGAGAAACTCGCCAACAAGACCACATGTAAAGCGTTTGCGGATGGGGCTCTCTCTCAGTGCCTCTTGATGGGGAGGCTGTCACCATGTGATGAGCCAGGATAGGAAGACATGTTGGCTTCCCTCCTTTCCCAGGCTTCTCTCCTAAGTAGTCTAAAACCTTTAGTGAGGAAAATGTACCCTTTTACCACTAATGTTCACACAGAGCAGCTCCGGGTTGGGGAGGTGCCGGCGCTTCCCTCTTCCTGACAGGTCTAGGAGGAACACTGGTTAGCTCTAAAGGCTGAAATGGATGAACTGGAAAAAAGCCTCATTCCATTTCTGGGTGGCTCTAATCTCCAGGCCACTTACTGATTTTGAAATTACTGCCTCTTCCTGCTCCATCCTTCCTATTATAGTTTGAGGAGGTTTATGGAAAAGACTAGGCGGTGCCCTTCAGTTGTTTCCTCTTTCAGGTAGATGAGGAGGTTGTTTTTTTCAGTTTGGAGGTATTCTTTTACAAATAATTATTAGATGAATCGAAACTCTTGGGGTAATAATTAGAGAAATGGCATTGAGACAGTTTTCACCTTTGTTTATGCTTTAGCTTCCTGGCTTTTCATGGTTCTATTTTGTGTTTGCTGTGGCTCCTGTGAGGAGAGGCCCTGCCCTGTAGATCACTGAACAGCGTTCTTATTTTGGAGCTGTAGGATCCACGGCTGGAGCGGTTGTATGTTTTTCTGAGCATACTAAGGGAGGTTTGTTTTTAGTCTAGTCCCGACACATTCTTTAAGAAGGACGCCTGTGGCCCTTGCTCCTGGATGATGTTTCTCAGCTGTTCCAGTAGTGATGCTGAAGGTGGGCTCCGTGCCTCTCACTGGGGAGAGGGACATTCCAAAAATACTTTTCCTTTGTTTAAAGTTGATCATTATCATACTTGAAAAATTATTATATATAAATATCTTTTCGTGTGGCCTGTAGGGTGGCAAACAGAACTCATATAGCCCTCTGAAGAGCACTGAACACGCTGTTCTTAGGACATCTGTGTGCCCCACCTTTGCAGGATAATTTCCATTTAAAAATGTTTGAGCCCATTGTCAAACTACACAGACTGATTGGGCTTGAAAAATATGTCCCATAGTTAATCCCCCGTGCGTGGTGCAGAGCTCCAGGAAGATAAAGTGGTGCTTGGGAGAAGGACGTGTCTGCCGCCCTTCCCTCTTCCCTCCCAGCTCTCCTTTCTTTTATGGTTTGTAGTTATAACCAAGATTTATGCTTGTTGCTCCACAAATCTTCGCTCTGCCATTATGAGTTTGTCCGAGCAGGCTCGAGATGGGCTGACATTGAGTGATTCTGGAGGTAAATCTATCTAGGGGCGCCCCTTGACAGTCGGAGGCAGAGAGGGACTAACACATGGCCCCCAGCGGAGCGTGTTGAGGATGCATTGCCCTGTCGAGAAGATGCTTGCACTGCCGCCACCTTTGCGACCTCTTGCCTGGAGGCCCCCAGGGCTGTAGCTCCCCTGTCTACAGTCTGGGGTGGTGCTCAGTGTTCCTTTTGCCAAGGGATCTTCCAGGAGGCCTCTCACTGTTGGTGTCAGCTGTGACTCAGCCAGGCCCACAGTGAAGGGGATCTTTGGGTTAGGGCCTCTTTATCTAGCCTCGTGTAACCAGGGGTTAGTTACCAACAGAATCCAGCTCGCAAGTTGACTGTCTAGATGGTTTCCTATTTTTCCACACTTCACTGGAAGTGGATTTTGGAGATGAGGAATAAACATTGACTTAACAGTTCTTCCCCTTTTCCTGTATTTTCCTTTTCCAGCTTTTTGTCTTATGTGCCCTCTTTTTTTTTTTTCTGCAATAGGGTCTTACTTTATAGTCCAGGTTGTCTTTGAACTTGTGATTCTCCTGCCTCAGTTTCCCATCATACCTGACGTTTGCATGTACATTAAAAATATTGTTTTACATTTATTTATGTGTGTGTGTGTGTACATATGATTTGCCATGGCACACATGTGGAACTTGAACTTGTCATTCATTCTTGGTGGCGAATGTCTTCACTTTGGGCCTGTATGTACTTTTGAGAACTGCTACCTATCTCTTGTGAAATAAAATAGGATACCCTAAACATGTATTTCTTTAAAAGTGTCAAGAGCTTCTTCTGAAGGCCTATAACTCAGTGGTTCTCAAACTGTGAATCTTGGTCCCTCAGTGGGTGTTGAATGACCCTTTCACAGGGTCACCTAAGACCATCAGAAAACATAGATATTTGCATTACAGTTCATAACAGTAGCAAAATTACAGTTATGAAGTAGCAATGAAAATAATTTTGTGGTCGGGGTTACCACAACATGAGGGTATTAAAGGGTCACAGCATTAGGAAGGTTAAGAACCACTCCTTTCAGGCCTCCAGAACCTCATCTTCTGTCCAGGATTTTCATGAGGCAGGCTGGCCAGCTGATCCCATACTCTTCCTTACACTGACGCCGGCCGGTTTCTAGACCTCCCCTGCCAGGTGTGCTTTCTATTGGGCAGTGCTGTTTCGTTAACTATGATACCAGCAGGGGAGACAAAGTGAAGAGGATTCTACGGGAGTGGTGCATTCTGTAAAGACTAACGTGACCAAAATTTTCTATTAAAAATTAAGTTACTTGTGTGGTGAATGTGAACTAAGAAGATTGCCATCAAATTCAGCCCGGAACAATAAACACCAGGCTGAGACCATACAGATCCAGACGAATCCACGCTGCAGTTGCTTTTGTAATGTCTGTAGGCTCTTGCTTTGCTTTAGAAATGTGGAGGGTGTGTTGTGGGTGGGGTTTATTCAGGAGAAAGATGTCTGGGAACTCCAGTCTGTGGGCCCACACTCAAAGGAAAGGTCTTGGCTCCACATCAAAAGATTAGTGAATGACTGTACATTTATAGATTTTCAGTTAGTATAAAATGTTGAAGGTAAGTAGAGTAGGCTCCATTTTTAATGATTCTTCAATTTAACTGAAAAAGTTTCTTTTATTAACTGAGCAATTATTAGCTCTGATCTCATCGGCCAAGAGGGCTACTGTGTAGTTCTGTGGCCTCAGTGCTTGTTTCTTTATTTTCGTCTGGTTCAGGTCTCACACCCTGGTGAGGATTACCCTTCTCATTTTCTAGTGAGGGACCTGAAGCCCAGGGCAATCAGACCTCCAGAGTGAGTGCAGTGGGCTGAGAGTCAAAGTCTGAGGTGCTCCTGCTGAACTTGAGCCGATGGGAGCTGCAGATCTGGGCACAGTGTTGACTGGCGTGGTTCGGTGAGGCTCAGACAGGCTGTGGCTGTGGCTGTGGCAGGGGCTGCCTGCTACTCTGTGCATGCTGAGAAGCTGTTGTCTTACTGTGTTCTCCCTGGTTGGAGTCTTCTGTGTGCATCTTCACTGTTGGAAAGGCACCTATTAATTTATCACAGGTGATGTGCGCCTCCTCAGGCTCGGAGGAGGCGTCTGCACCCATGTACCTCACTAATGACAGGTTATGAGATCGAGGGAGATAATAGGATCTTTTCATCTGGTGTCTCTGCGGAAGCTGCTACATCTCAGGTAGCTTCTAGGGGGCAGCAGCTGCCTGTTATTCCATTTCCTGCTGGCAGAGTGAAGGTTGGGCAAGCGAGCGGTTCTCCGGGTCCTCCAGGAGTCACTGGAATCCACCTAAGTAAAGGAAACTCAATATCCAGGGCCGCATTTCCCCTTTCTCTGCCCCTCAGGTGAATCCTTTATCTGTACCCCATCAGCATCCAGGCGTTTTCCCCTGTCAGTGCAGTGGCCTTCATTGTCTTTGAAGATAAGAGAATCTAGATGCCTTTCAGGGAGTGTAGTCTTTTTGTCAGCTTCTCCTTGCTGCCAACTGCTAGCCATCAATAACCCACTCGAACAGTGCTGTGAGCTTTGGAACCGTCTCCATGAGTCTTGTCTTACTTTAGTGAGAATACACTGTCATATGTTCGATTACCTGTTCTCTTGCAACCCTGGCAGGCTTCAGAGGTTTCTCTACAGTTCCAGACTGCTTCTGTCAGAAGCACATTGAGGGAAAAGCTTTGGGTTTGCCACTTGTTGAGACTTTGGGGTCAAAGAGTGATTACTGGGCCTTGGGCTTTGTTGGAAGTGCATAAACCAGACAGCTTTCCCAGAAGAGCCCTTCTACCCTGGCCCTGAGCTTCTGGTGTGTAGCTAAAGCAAGTCCTGTGAAGACCTGGGTGGTGCTGGTGCATGCAGAGAAGGCAGCCAGCCTTGGGAGGGTGTTGAGGGTTAGCAGGTACACCCTCTTGGCCCCTGTGGGAGGGGTAGGCAGCCAGGGCTTTGCCTTCTGATAGTCTTTCCTCTGAGGCTCCTGGGGCCCTGGGAATCAGGAGGGCCTCCCCACAGAGTGCCCCTCAAAGACAAAAGCAAGGCAGTTTCACCTCTCTAGTTCTGTTGTCACTCTAGAAATGACAGTTAATAGACTTTGTTAATGAGCAGAAGGAATGACTAGAAACAGTGTCAAATCATTTAACATTGAATTGATTTTATAACTTCTGTTTATCAAATGGTTATCATTGTTTAAGTGAAGTTTTTAAGATTTCATCTTGATCTCTAGAGGCTTATTTATAGGAGATTTTTTCCTTTGTAGTATCTAGAAGTCACTATTTCCAGAGAAATCCAGATAGATTGACAGTTCCTCTTCTGTGCCCCGCCCCATTACCTCCTGGGACTCTGTCAGGCAGGGTATCCCCTGCTGACCAGACTGTAGCTAATACTGGCTGGAGGAGCGCTGTGGTGTTTGTTTTTGCAGTTCCTGGATTTGGTTTAATGTACAATTGATTTTTTAAATGTATTTAATCATTTTTTTCTTACCTCATAAGGATTAACCTGCACAAACCTCATTTTATCCTAAGTGTGGCTTTGGGAGGAAGGGAGAAGAAAATTGAGTTTCTCTAGCTTATTTTATCCTTTCACTTTGTATTTTCCAGATAGCGCCTCCTGCTCTAGCAGCTCTATAAAATACAGTGTATTTCGTGGTCATTACTTACTCATTACTAACTGGTCTCTTCTGCTTGCCTTTGTGTGTGAAATAAATACAGGGGGCCTAATGATAATTGCTGGCTTTATCACAGGCTCACCAATTACAGATCAACAGGGAAGGCAAGCCAGTGGTGGCTTGTGGTTGGCACTGGCTGCCCTCTTAGCAAATGTGAGCTATCCTCCTGGGTCGGCCACCAAGCTGGGTTTACTATATCAGTCTTTTCATATTTTTTTTTTTAATGTGTAGCCCAGGCTGGCCTCAAACTTGTGATCCTCCTGCCTCTGCCTCCTTCAGCAAATCCTACCGGAGTGCGCCACCACAACCGGCGTCTTTTCATAGTTTTATACTTTGACTTCCCTGATTGCCTTTCATGGTTTTCCTGGTACAGGTTTTAGCCTCATTGTATCCTGGCATCTGTTCTTGTATCCACCATGTCTTAGTCTATATCTCCTCGACATGCATCTGAGGTATTCATGCATGTAAGAGACAGGGCCTCACTATATAGCCCTGGCGTCTGGAACTCATTATATAGATCGTGTTGGACTAGAATTCACAGATTCACCGGCCTTTGTCCTTTAAGTGCTGGGATTAAAGGCTTGTACCACCATGCCCAACCTTCATACCTATAGTCTTAATTTGTGCAGGGAAGGGTTTCTTTACTTTTGGAGCTACTGGGGGTTGAACCCCAGGCCTTGTACATGCTTGAGAAAAGCTCTCCTGCTGAACTGCACCCCAGCCCTCTACCTTTCCTTGTGACTGTCTGGTGTTATCTAGGGAGCCAACTCAGGGTGGTGTATGCTCTGTTCACTGAGCTGTACACCCAGCTAGGAAATGGTTTCTTTCTCTCCCTCCCTCCCTTCCTCCTTCCCTTCCTCCTTCCCTCTCTCTCTCCCTCTGAGACAGGGTTCTCTGTGTAGCTCTGGCTGTCCTGCACTTGCTTTGTAGACCAGGTTGGCCTCAAACTTATGTAGATCTTCCTGCCTTTGCCTCTTGAGTGCGGGAACTAAAAACGTGCACTCCCACACCCTACTAGGGTAATGATCTCTTGAAACCATTTTTTAAAACCTTTCTGCCTGCTAAATCCAAGTAAAGGTGTCTCTGTGAACACACCTAATTAGCTTCCTTTTAAGTGCTACCAATCTGCAATCTACACAAAACACAGAGCAGAGGAAACTGCATTTCACATTAGGCCATCAGGCGTGTGTGTGTGTGTGTGTGTGTGTGTGAGAGAGAGAGAGAGAGAGAGAGAGAGAGAGAGAGAGAGAGAGAGAGGATTTTAGGTGTCCAAGTAGTAAAAGAGTCTTTGTGTTACATGGATGTGTATCTACATGGAATACATCTATATCTGTTTTTCCCAGGTGTTTGGCATGTAGATGCCTTGTTGACCCTACTATAGGATGGCTGTGTGCTCTATTCATTAGCTCCTGGATGGCACTCAGTCTACCCTTGAGAGATGGAAGTGAGTGTATGTGCTCATTTACACAGGCTGGAGATGATGAGCCAAGGAGTTGGGTTGCTTAGTTGCTGCCTGGCTTCCTGCTGGGAACCTAGGGTGCAGCGTTCCCACTGGGGTACACATGTACTGATGTTTAGTGGAGCATTGCCAGTGGTCAGCATAAAGGGGCATTTATGAACAGGAACATCAGAGGAAGCATTATAACTGAGACCTTTATAGCCTTTCCATTATTATGGTTTAAATCTTGACAGTATTTCTTTGCGGTGACACTGGGACCAGTAAAGACGGCACTCACTCCCATCGCCTCATTCTTCCCCACATCCTGTCCTGTAGCGGTGGTGCACGGTAGGCATGGTTAAGTGTGCAGGCAGAGCTGCTTTGCTTTTGGTTTGTCTAGAAACAGCCCTTTTTGACTCAGGTTGGAAGCAGATGACTCACCATTCTGTTTGTGTTATTGCAACCGTCATTTCACAAATGCCCCGAAAGCTGTGAGCTGCAAATGCCAGAGAGGGCTTTGTCTTTCTTTGTGAGCTCTTGTGTTATCTCTGATCTTGTCTTTTGTGTTTCTCTTTCCCTCTTTCCTTTCAGAATTGTTTTTCTCTTTAATTACTCTCTCATTCTCTGTCCCTCCTTCCCTTCCTGCCTCTTGCTCACCTTTGATGACTACAGTGGCATCTGGAGTTAACAGTTTTTGCTAACATCATGATGCATTCTCTTTAGCTTTAATACTACTTGACTGAAAGTGTATACCCCCAGTTAAAAACAATTTTTTTTTAGATTTGTCTTATGTGTGTGAATGTTTTGCTATGTGTACGTGTATGTACCTCATGTGTGCCTGGTACCCTCGAGGTCAGAAGAGGGTATCAGATATTCTAGAATAGGAGTTAGGGATGGTTGTGAGCTACCTTGTGGGTGCTGAGAACCAACCCTGGGTTCTCTGCAAGAGCATCAGGTGCTGTTAACCGCCATCTCTAGCGCCTACCCCACATTTTTGGGTCCTTGCATGTCAGGGTTTATAAAGCACTCATTGGGGTCAGTGCTGGAAGGTGAGTGCCATGTCAGGTCATAGCAGTGACTCATTTTCATGATCGCACACTTGGTAAGATAAGAGGTGGCCTGGCCTATCCTCCAAGTCCATTTCCCCCACCAGATGGCTGCCACAGTCATAGTAGAACTTACTGGAATGGCTTCTAAGGGACTGCGACTTTTAGGGGCTGTAGGACCTGTGACTCGTAGGGACTGACGCCTGTGACTTCTGAGGCAGTTGTTTACTGGAAGAGTGCGGCAGAATGAGCGTTGCTATGATTAGGGTCCTGTACCACACTGACCCTTTTAACCCTGAAGATGCTCTGTAACTGGAATTCTGATGTGAAGGGTAGGTATCTGTAGGTAGCATGATGTAATCTAAGACTTTAAGTACTAGGGCTTTCAACCAGGACTTGGAGAATATTTTTTTCCTGATAACCTGACACTGTGGCACTTGACAGAGTCACCTGATTGATGACATGAGCATCATTGGGTGTTAAACACCTGGCCAGGGAAACAGGGGCTCTCTGTGGATTTACTCTAAGGATGGCAGACAGATTGTCGAATTTTAATGAAGATGGGGTGGGTCCCTGCTGCTCAGCTGTTTTGGAGCATAACAGCCCCAACATTGACTTCAGGGCTTGTTGGTTGGAAATCTGCGCGGGGTCTGCATTGCACTCCACATTTGTCAAACCCTTAAGTCCAGCAGAACTAATGTTCCAGTGACTTCTCATTCAAACACCCCGTCCTCTTTTCTTTTTAAAAGTTCTTTGTCCAGTTTTAGCCTTTGGAAGAGTCATCTCCTAAATTCTGTTGTAATAACTATTCCCCTGCTATTCCTTGAAGGAAGGAGACTATGTTCCCTGATGTGTGTGTGGAGTACCAGATATGTATGATTTCATTGCACTATTTAAGAGTTTTTAAGACGAGCTCTGTACCGTTCACACGGAGTGCTGTGTTCCCTCCCGTGGCTGTGTGTTTCACTCACTAGTCCTGGTGCCGGGGATCAGAAAAGCACAGATCTGTTAACTTAGTACAATGCCCTTCTCAGGCTAAGGTGGGAACTAGTACTGGGTTCAAATCCAGATACTGCCTCTCTTCTTTGAGGACAACAGTTTGAATAAGGCTATTTTAAATTATTCTAATATTTCTGGCCGTTTTAATTTAACTTTGGTGTGTGGTGACCCCTTAGCTGCTTATGGCCTGGGTGATTGGTTGTAGGTTCTGCAGCAGCCTGGCCAGTGTCACTTAGCAGCTCTCACTTCATCTCCTCCCAGGACACATCCTCTCCCTGCCTAGGTAGGGCCTGGGTTTCAAGGAGCTCAAGGATCATTCAGAGTTCGTGGCTTGTTTGTTCCTTGGCTTTGCTGCTGAGCTATCCAGCAGGGGTGCCAATTCTTCCATCTAGCTGACTATTATATAGCCCTTAAAAGGGAAGGGTTTATTTTAGCTGGCTGCTATATTGATTTCTATAGGGACGTTTCTATTTTCATTGGCTGCTATATTGACTGAGAAAGGGAAAGGGGCCGTATTGCCGGGAGCTGTCATATTGACTGTTACAGAAAAGATCTGTATTTAAGCAGTACCAGTGCACTGGGATCTCCCAGGCAGGATATTAATGCTAATTCATCCGCTCACCCCCTGCCGTGAGTGTTATTTGTTTAAATCTGTAGATTCCCACAGCGCGTTTATATCCTCACTAGAGTGAGCTTCGTTCCCTGTAATTATTTAACATTATATGCTGATATAAATTGTAACAGTTAAAGAATGGTAATGAGTAGCCAAAAAAGAAAAGAAAAGAAAAAAAAAAAGGAAACAGGAAAACAGAAAAAAAAGAAAGGGAGAAAATGTATAAATTCGTGTATGTATGGGTATGTGTGTGTATGAGCATGCGTGCATTCAGTGTGAGATGTGGCAGAGTCAGGCTCTAAAAACAGCAGCAAACTTCTGGTTTCCTTTTTCCACTTCCGGTTGATAGGGACAGTGTTGTTTAGTCCAGCTGTTGTGCACTGCATGTATGTGTGTGTTTACTTAGTGTAGATGTGCTCACACCTCCCACCAGAAGGAGACTTGCTATGTGTTATACTGCCCAGTGTTTGCACATGTGGAGGTTATACACCTGGTTCAGGTGGGGTAAGCTGTCTACCCCTTAGCAATTTAGTGCCGTGAAAAGAGGTTGGTAGGTGATTTTTTTCCTTCAAGCCCCACCCTGTGATCACACAGGAACTCTGTGCCTAAAACCCTGTTCCCCAGGGGCAACCTCTAGGGGATACTCAGCTGGGATTAAACTCATGGGCCGTTGGGTGTCACTGTCGATCTGGCTATAGTTGAAAGTGATTTCTTTGCTGGGGGAACTGGATTTCAATAGAAACAAGCTTTTATTTCCCAAGTTGAAGATGTTATGTGTTAGAGATGTTTGAGAGTTCTTTCAAAAAGTAGTTATTTTGTTTGCTTGATTTTGTTATGTTAAGCTTCAAGCATGTTTATTGTTCCTGAAAACTGTGTGCTGATTGCAAGCTCTGTTTGGATGTAACCCGCAGTGCATCCAGATGAGGACTTCTGATGAGCAGAGGACCGGTCCTCTTAATGCATTCTAGTAAGGAGGGCTGATTTGGGCAAAAACTGAAAAAGGAGGAAGAAAATCTTTAGAAGCATGCACTGGGCAAATGCTTGCCACTCCCCTGGTGCGGAGGCGGGAATTGCTCCCTGAGAGAGCACTGGCTGATGCCTGGTTGCACAGGAGCAGAGTGAGCTGCTAGGCAGCATGGAGCCATGCCAGGCTTCACCACAATTCATACTGTGTCAGTTTAATAAATGCACTACTTAAATTATGAAATTACAAAAGAAAAAAGAATGCACTTATTCAGACTCTTAATACATTAAAAATAAGGCATTAAAACTCTGACTTTTTTTTTTCTTCCAGAATCAATAATGAACAGGAAGGGTTGTAGACATTAACAGTCATGGACATCCAAACTCTTATACATAAATTATCTTAGAAAAATGCACAGAAGACTTGAATAATGTAAATACATTAATGCATTTAATAATTTAACATTAAAGCGCAAGCAGGAATTTGAGGCAGAGGCAGATCTGAGGTAAGGGATTGGTCCTAGAGTGCGTGTGTCCTAGGATCGATGGGTGATTTCCCCTTGAGACACCCTGGAAAGAGAGTGCCTGGCTTGCTGGTGTGGCTTCCCATGCCAAGAATCCCTGGACATTCCTGATCTCAGCTACACCCAGCCCCTTATTTTGTGCATCCCAACCTTCATCTTTAGCTTTTGCATTCTCCAGTCTTCTGTTTTTACCTTTTGATAGGAAATTAAATGCTTCCACTTCAAATAACAGTGAACTTAGAGAATGTTTTGGTTGGAAAACCAAACTAAATTTAAAATTCTTTGGCCATCTCTGGCTGCTTATGCTTTAGGGATAAGGAGTCAGACAGATTTGGAGACTGGGCATAGTGGGAGTGCAGAAATGATGGCCCATGTTAGTCCCTGGGCACTGGACAGAACAGTGGCAAGTGACCCATGAGATTCAGTGCTCAGTGAGCATGCCTTACATTAATGTGCCAGGCTGGCTATTAGCTAGACTGATGCCACATGTTTTCACCCTTCCACAGTTATGTTCATAGTGACAGAAACTCACTGCAGTTTCAGATGTCTGCATTGTGATGCATTGTGGGAAGAGCTAAGTGGACGAAGAACTAACTTTGTGCTTATTTTCGTCCTGGCACTGTTCTTTCATAGTTCCTAGCCTGGTTTTTATCATGACCCTCGGTGAGAAACCTATGTATCCTAAGAACTTCTATTTCCTTGGAGAAGAGGTGTGTTTATTAGGGAAATAATGGAAATGTTGTCCTATTAGGCCTGCTGTGGGACCCTTGAGAAATGGCTGTCAGGTTAGGTAGGGACAGAACACAACCTGTTTTCATTTTTGCCAAACCTGTTGGATTTTTTACTGCCCCTCAAATCTTCGGCTTGAAACTTTACCTGGAATTGTTTTAATGTGGCCCAGACCTTGTCTCTTCTGCCATCTGTGTTGTTATTTATGACTGTTTCTAGGCTCTGTGCAGTCTAAAGATAGTGTGGCTTTCCTAGGTACAAGCTGCCTCGTAGCCACTTTTGGGAGAGGGCTGTAGGCAGAACTGGCTCAGCAGCGAGTCAGACAGAAGAGGAGTGGTGTGGAGGGTCTGTGAGGGTAGACCCCAAGGCCTGCAGCTCCTGGGATGTGCTCTTCCTTTGCCACACCTGGTGAACAGTGGCCTTCCTTCATGAGCCGGTCCCTACCTGGTTTACATTAAGTTCTAACCGGTTTTATTTCAGTTCTGTGAACTCAGTCCCAGGCCTGTTGTGTTTACTTCTTCCAGATAGTTCAGAATCCAGGCTGTTCCCTCTGCAGCTGGCCCAGCCTTGAGCAGTGGTCCTCTCTCTAGCCTGCAGCCCACATTCACTCTGGCAGGGGAAGAAAGTGAAAACAAGGGAGCACAGGAGCCAGGGAGAACTGGGCTCTCTTTGGGTCTTGCTGGTCACACCCAGCAGAGCTGCTTTCTCTTCTCTTGAGTTCCAAGAAATATTTTATGGCCTTAAGCACACAGTTGGCTTAAGCACACAGTGTTGGGTGAGGATGGCTTGGACTGGGCCATGGAGGCGGAGACACCTTTGCTGCTGTTGGATGCAGAGTGCTGGCTGCCATCATGTGCTGTGCAGTGCTGTGCAGCCGTCATATAGCCCTGATAGGTCAGCTTACCCTGTGCATCTCATATGCAGATTTCCTTTGAAGAGAGAGGAGTCAGGTTCATTAATTAAAGGAGCCTGGCTCAAGAGGCCTGTAATTAGAGGTGCTAGAAATCTGAATTTGAAGAGACCTGTGCAGCTGCATTTTGAAACCATAGGGAGGCATGGAGAGGTGCAGGCTGCGGGCAAGAATGTGGCTGAACCAGATTTGGGAGGCTCAGCTTATGGCAGAATTTTCCTTTTGATTTGTATTCTTTGCATCTTTCTGGCTGTTCTGTTTTTAATAGGAAGGTTTGATGAAGTTTGTATCGACAGGCTAGTCTAGTAGAGGATGAGGAGGGCCGAAAAGAGTTTTTCTAGATTAGGTACTTAGCCTTTTGGATCAGGGATGTCTTCCGGGATGCAGTTCTTCTAAAAAGTTAACTTTCTTGTGACATGAGCAAGAGGATCAGGGGAAAGAACTAGTTGACCATAGTACAGGATGTACATCCTGGGTGCAGGCTGGGCTCCAGACTCTTCCTCCTGTTACTCTACACTTGTCATTATGAGGAAGGGCCTCCCTCGCTCAGTAGTCCAATGGCCTCTGCCTTCCTCCTGAGTAGCCAGGAATGCAGGCGAATGCCACCAGGGGTAGCATTAGAATCTGGGATCTGTGTCCCTGCTTCCCTTCTTCAGAATAGTGTCTCTTCCTGTGTCATGGTCACTTTTTCTTAATATGAGCCTTTGTGGGAAGTCCTGACCTGTCTCTTCTTCAACTCCTCATAGGGGATCTTTTGCTTTGAGTATTTTTTCTCCTTTAAAAACAATACCTCCACCCCTATTTTGTTTGATTTAGTGACACTTTTTGTTTATTGTTAAAAATGGTCATTTTTATTTGTATCTCTTTTAATTTACCTGGCTGCCTGCTCTGGGATGTGGCCATGAGCCCGATAGAAGGGCTCCTTCCCGTCTCCTCGGGAGTGGGAGAAGAAGGTAGTAGTGGGTGGCTGCATTCTGAAGACCTGTGTGAGCAGAAGCCACCCATGATTGTGGGCCCCACGGCACAGGCAACTTCTTCTGCCTTCTTGGTTTGTGTCCTTTAGGGTATTGTAAACACCATCCTGTTTTACAGAGCCTGTCTTCGGTAAAGGGCCGAAACAATGGATATGTAGTTTAAGGGGCAGTCAGTTCTCTCCTCTCTTCTTCCATTCTTGTGTGTGTACATATTGGGAAATCAGTGAACCCTTCAACTGTGGAGGAGAATGTGAATCCCAAAGACGCACTCAGTGCATTTACCATATGTAGATGCGATTCAATTAGATTGAAACCTCTATTTAGCAGAGTGGTTTTGTGAAATAAATAACTTTTGAAGAAAGGCCACTGTATATAATAAAGTTGTGTTTATTAGGTGAAGACCTGCTGCCACCGTCCTCCCTGCCTCTCCGCCTCTTGCCCCGAGATGCTGATTCCCAAGCAGGCGGCATCTTGGGGCTCTTTAGAGAAGCAACGCCTCTCCGTCACTTCCTGGCACAGGAATTTCATCCTTGATTTACAGTGCTCAGCTTGTTAGCGCCGAAGAAGGGGAGATGGTGTGAAGGTCCTTGTGTCCGCTTTGTCCTCTGGGAGAAAAGAACCGAGTTGTGTTTCTTCATGTGCCTGCCACAGCAGCCAGAGGAGTCAACCTCACTGTGTCCTCTCTTCTCCATGCTGTCTAGTGTGTGTGTGTGTGTGTGTGTGTGTGTGGCAATTTTGAGAGCCTACATCAGAATTTTGGAAGAGTCGCACACTTCTGAAGTATTGGAGGGGTTCCCTCTGCACCCCCTTTTCCTAGCCTCCGGTTCTCAGCCCAGCCATGACACACAGGCAGATAATGCGTTGATGGGATCTTCCTATTAGTTGTGTCCCGATGCTGGAAGCTGCTGTGCTTTCTGCCGCTCCTTTAGCGCATATGGGTGGTGCTGCACTAAGTGGTCATGGCAGAGGGCAGTGAGCACTGCGGGGAAAGCACAGAATGCTCTTTGGAAGAGAGAGTGCTTAAAAGGGAGAGGGGCAGCCAGGTGCCGGGCTTGAAAGCACCTGGTGAAGATACTTGGACTTTCAGGGCTATGATCATGAGTCCTGCATCCTGGGGAATGGTGCTCGAGATTTATAATAGGCTACCTGATTACAAAGACATTTCGAAGGCCACTTAGTCCTAGGCCAGGCTGTGCATTAGGTGTACTAATCCTTTGCCGTGACTCTGGACTGCAGTTGGAGAATTGGACGTGTGCATGCAGTGTGTCGTGTTTCAGCTGGGGTGTTGGGTGTTTCTGCACAGACGGTACTCTGTGTGGCTTTCTCTCAGCTGTCCGCCTTTGCCTTACTCCGTGGAAAGAAGCCTTTTCTCCACCAATGACTTTTAAAAAGTAATTTTTCTATTTATCTCATGTGATCATTTTTCTCATCTTTGTGATTTGAAATATTAATGTGCAGATAAATATAGTAGTAGCATGTCAGATCCTTGGGCCTGCTGTGTAGGAGCAGAAAGAAATACCTAATTGCATCAAAACCACTCTAAGTTCATGTATGTGGAGCCCATCAAGCTGAAAGCATCCAGACAGCATCTGCCGTTATCAAATCACTCACGAATCCAGCTAATTAAAATAGAGCTTCATTTTTCTGAACCATTGTTTGGCAGGAATTCGAAACGGGTCTAACCCAATTTCTGCGTGTTTATGAGCCTTTATTATATCAGAGGTACTTTTCTGTAAATGTACAGGGCAGCGTTAAATGAATTGATCCGCACAGTAGCGCCGTGGACACACTGTGGACTTGCTAATGATTTCTTTTCCATCCTCTGGTTCCCAGACATTCTCCTGGAAGCTTCATGCTCTCTTTTTCTAGCGTCTGCTTTTCGTCTGTCTTTCTCTCATTTTTTAGTTAACAAATTGAACTTTTAGCCTCTTTTTTTTTTCTTTGAAAAAAGGGAAAAAATGTTTCCTTCATGACCCTGGCGTTTTGCACACAGACCCATCCTTTTCCCTCTCTTCCTCTTCTTTCTCTTCCTTATCCTGCTTTTCTTGGGGATGTTTGCCTTCCTTCCTGGTTTCTTACTGTTTCCTATCCCTTCCTTCATCCTCATCGCTTCTTCCTTTTACATCTTCAGCCTTGTCTTTCCCAAACCTTGCTCCCTTTTTTCTCCTTTCTGTCTCCTACCATTTCTTCTCCTGCACTGTTTTGTGCCTTTGTCTCTATGAACACAGAGATTAGGTGTCTGCGGAGGCAGTGCCTGCTGCCTGGAGGGGATGATGTCATCCCGTTTTGTATCTCTGTTTGCTTACGTGCTTTATTTTTGGTTTTAAAAAGATTTTTCAAACCACATCTACTCTACTTTATAGTCTAATAATCTTGCTTTGAAGATGAAAGCACTGTATGATGCTAACTAATTACTCCTTGTAACCTTGGTGAGTCTCTGAAGCAGCAGCAGCTCCATTTTACAGATGCGGAAGCAGACACTGGGTAGGTGACTCTGAAAAGTCACTGAGGAAGTTGGTGACTGAAGTGAGCTAAATCAGGACGTCTTTGACTTTGACTCTTGATTTACCATCTTAGGGAGTCTACTTTGCCCTCCTTGAGAGGCCTGTATTTAAGGTGAGATGAAGAATCCTGTTCTCTTTCTCCCTTCTCTGTGTGGACTTGGAACCTTCTGGAGTTCATTTGCAGTCTTCAGATGTTAAATGAATTTCTGGGTAATTCCTGGGAAAGAAGAATGCCAAACCACTTTCAGGCTGGTAAAAACCCTGTCCATTATGATCTCAAAGCGGAGGCGCTCACTCTGATTCCAGCAGCTTCCAGTAAATGTGCCCACGTCACACACGCTGGCCCTAGTGATCAGAACATTGTAGGAAATGCTGCCATCTTTGATTGAATTTAGCCATTTTGGAATGACGTGTGTATGAAGTGGTCTCTTGCATTACTGTGGCCTTCGTTATTGCTAATGTGTCCTGACATCACAGGTGCAGCCTTGGCTCTCCAGAAAGGGCTTGGCTCCTGTCATCGAGCTAAAGAGCAGAATTCTCAAAAACTCAGATCCAGTGAGACCAGTACTCACTGTGGATACTTAGCAGAGGGGATAGGGAAAGGAAACCTCACTAACCTTTCTCCCTAGGTCTCAAAACTTGAGGCAGGAAATAATACTCCTCCGTATAGTGAGAGGACTAGTGGATGACAGGGTCAGGAAAGTGGAACTTAAATCATTTTAAAGGAAGGAGGCCTGAGGGCCTAGCCCTGTGTGCTCATCTGTAATGCCAGAAGCCTGGGAGGCAGAGGGGCTCTGTGTATGTGTGTGTGTGCGTGTGTGTGTATGTATGTGTGTGTGAGGGATCTGAGGTGTTGTGTGTGTAATGGATCTAAGGTTGTGTGTGTATGTATGTGTGTGTGTGTGTGAGGGATCTGAGGTGTTGTGTGTGTAATGGATCTAAGGTTGTGTGTGTATGTATGTGTGTGTGAGGGATCTGAGGTGTTGTGTGTGTAATGGGTCTAAGGTTGTGTGTGTATGTATGTGTGTGTGAGGGATCTGAGGTGTTGTGTGTGTAATGGATCTAAGGTTGTGTGTGTGTGTGATGGATCTGAGGTTGTGTGTGTGTGAGATGGATCTGAGGTTCTGTGTGTGAGATGGATCTGAGGTTGGAGGTCAGTCTGGGCTGCACAGGGAGAACCGGCACACAGAAAAGAAAGGAAGGGAAAGGCTCCTGACAGTGAGTCAACAGGCTCTTGAGGGAATAAGGGAATGAGTTCCTGCCCACTGTAAGTATTAAGTAGAGGCTTGCTGATCATTTGTCTTGGTTATTGAAGAGAGGAGTCCTTGATCATGAGTGGGACCAGGTGGCCTCAGATTGCTTTGGCCTCTTCCCTCGCCCTAGATAATGACAGCAGAGCAGCATCTTGCTTGTTCCTTTTGATTTTCTAAGTGCCTGTCATACTGTGAGGACCCAGTGAATGTTTGGCAACTATTATTTAATCTTTTGTTTCCAAGTTCTTTTTTTGTTTTATTTATTTATTTATTTTGAGATAGGGTTTCTCTGTATAACAGTCCTAGCTGTCCTGGAACTAGCATTTGTAGACCAGGCTGACTTCAAACTCACAGAGATCTGCCTGTCTCCTCCTCCCGAGTGCTGGGATTAAAGGTGTGCGCCACCACCGCCTGGCATTGTTTTCTGATTTTTTTTTAAGTAATTTATTTAATTTTAAGCACATTGGTGTGACGGTGTTAGATTCTTGATCCAAACTCAGTTACAGACAGTTATGAGCTGCCATGTGGGTGCTGGGAGAGTTTAAACCCGGGTACTCTGGAAAGGCAGCCAGTGCTCTTAACCATTGAGCCATCTCTCCAGCCCCTGTTTCCTGATTCTTAACCTAACTGTGTAAAAACTCTTCTTGTTCAATTCAGAAAAACCAACCCCCTCTGTCATTCTGGATAGGTGTACCTACCTACTCAGCGGCCATTGAGATCCACATGAAATCAAGTAAACCAAACCCTCTACAATTTCTGGCCAGGAATGATTGCAAATGGATCGTATATGTTCCTGCTTTATTAAGCATCATTATCTAGGGTATAATTTAATCCTGATGGCTTAGTATCATCATTTTAGATGTAGATTTTTTTTTCTCAAGACATAGTTTATATGTGTAACAGTCCTGGCTGTCCTGGAACTCGCTTTGTAGACCAGGCTGGCCTTGAATTCACTGCCTCTACCTCCTGAGTGCTGCTATTAAAGGTGTGCACCACTACCGCCCAGGTTCTAGATGTAAACATTTACGTTCTTCGTAAGCATAGGCCTGTGCTTATTGAAATACAGATTGACCTCTGCTCTGAGTGGCTCACCATGCTAAGTGACCCCAAAGTAGTAACTTTTAAAACCTTTTGTTTACTTTTCATGGATATTCCTCTCTTGAGTTTTCAGTCAGCTGTTTTCTGCTGTGTTTCTGTTCTCTAGGTGGCTTTCTACTTATTGGTTTGCTTTTCCCAACACTAGGTGACTAAGCTTATATTAGAATAAATAGTACATAGTATGAAGAATGCTTTTCTCTGAGTAAAAAGATGGCTTTTCCATGTCTTTCTTCCCCCTCTCCTGTTCCCACCATTTTTTTTTTGTTTTGATTTTGTCTTTCAAGACAGGGGTTTTCTATACAGCCCTCTTAGAACTCACTGTAGATGAGGCTGGCCTTGAACTCTGTCTCTGCCTCTTGAACGCTGGAACTAAAGGTATGTGGTACTATGGTTTGCTAATTTTTTTTTTTTTTGAAGAAAAGGTTGGATCTTGTCTCTAATTTCTCCTTTTTTAATTTTTAAAATTTATCTTTTGATCTGTGTATGTGTGCATCCCTCCCTCATTCTCTCTCTCTCCCCATTCTTCTTTCTTCCCCTTTCCTTTCTCTCTCTTATGCCTCTCTGTCTTTCTATTATGCATGGGAAATTTGTGTGGATTGGGGCATGCGGGACACGGAGTCAGAGAACAACCTCAGGCACTGGTCCTCACCTCACGTCTGTCTGAAGCAGTCTCTCTTGTCTTGTTGCTGCATGCACCAAGCTAATAGCCCTGGGAGGTTTCCGAGACTTGTGTCTCTGCTGTAGCCGTCTGCAATCAGACACATGCTTTTATGCCTGGCTTTATATATATAGTACGAAAGTTCACGCTTGGCTCCCCATACTTGTGAGGCAGCACCTTGCCCACTAGGCCATCGTCTCAGTCCTTGTCCAAACTGTCTTTGTCCTAAGACTACCTCCCTGGTTGAGGTAGGTGTTTTAGACTACGTAATGAAATTGACTTAGAAAGAAAAAAGAGCTGAGCATGGTGGCCAACACCCTTAATTGGGAGGCAAAGGCAGGTGGATCTCTGAGTTCAAGGCCAGCCTGGTCTACAGAGCAAGTTGCAGGACAGCCAGGGCTACATGAAAAAAAAAAAAAACCCTCTCAAAAAAACCAAGAGAGAGAGAGAGAGAGAGAGAGAAAAGAAAAAACTGTCCTAGTTAGAGGTCATGTGTGCAGATGTGAAGGACTCAGTCGTGAAGCAGGGATGCAGGGAGCTTGTTTTATGGCACATTGGCATCAGCTGGACACTGTACTCAGCTTTCTTAAGGCCTGGCTTGCTCTCTGCCCTGCCACACCATTAGCTTTGTTCTCTGCCTGTTTTGAGCAGACTGTGTATAAATAAGGAAATGTAGACACTTGTGAAAGTTTTTTCTTAAAAAAATCACAGAAAGAAATGCTCTGGTGTCTGGTGAACAGGTCGAGGCTTCTGTTTGTGGCTGTGGCTGTATTTGCACTCAAGGCTGATGTCGATATTGTTGGAGCTTTAATCCTTTCAAATTTACAAGAAATGCTGTTTCCTTTTAGTTACCAAAAAAAAAAAAAAGTCAAAGAGAGCATTTGATTTGAGGAACCAAAAGTCTAGAAAATGTATCCGGGAGTCCTCATCAATTTGAGGCATAATGAAATATAAAAATACTCAATAAAAGCTCCTTTATTACTTTAACTGTTTAAATGTGGAGTTTTTAGCCATCAGGTTAATGTTTTGGTATCATTTTTTTATTTGATTGTGAGCACTTTTCCAGGTAGCTCTGCCACTCGAGCGCTAATCAGATTCCCACAGATGAGTGGTGCTAGCTGTAGACTGACATCACTCCGCTCTCGCTTCAACGTTATTTTATTTGTCTTTCCTGTAAAAGTTAATAACTCCCTGTCCATGTGTTTAAACAGTCAGAGAGAGAAGGGATAGCAAGCAAAAGGCGATGTGCGAGCTTCAGGAAACTCGCTGAGCTGCAAGGAGCTAAATTGAGAACATTTCAGGCATTTTTGTGATTTTCAAGTGCCTTTCTCTATAAAGAGACTGTGAGGAATGACGGCTGCATTGAGAGTGATAATTCATAATTCTTTGGATAACAGAAGTGAACTTCTGTCTGTTCCCCACGCAGAGCTGGAAGGAGTTTGAAATGAGTTACCATTGATTTTGAGAAGGATACTCAATAAAGCTGGCTCTCTTAATGGTGAGAACTGTGTAAAGTTAGCGTTAATGCTGTGTGTATTGCATGCTCATTTGGCCTGCCCTAGATGCCCAGGGCTGGTAAGAGCTTCAGACTAACATAGCTCCTTCCACCTTCCTCTGTCGGTGAGATGCAGTCCTGGAGCCAACATGGCTTTGATGCCTAGGAGACCTTTGTGAGATTTTTTTTTTCCTCTTCAGACAGGGTCTTACTGTATAGCCCTGGCTGTCCTGGAACTCACAGGTGCACCTGCCTCTGCCTCCCAAGTCTTGGGACTAAAGGCAAGTGCTACCACAAGCTGCTGCTGCCTCTTCTTCAGCCACTGCTGCCACCGCTGCTGCTACCTCCTCCTCCTTCTTTATGTGTTGTGTATTTCTTAATAGCTGGAGTTTTTAATAGCAATATTTAGGGTGTCTAGTGGAAGGCTGCTGAATGGTTCTAAACCCTGATGACTGTCCTTGTGCGTGACAGACTTCCTTGCTGAGCTGAACGTTTCTAAACTGAAGTTTGTTACAAGAGCTACTTGAGGCTTTTTATAATTTGCACCTTCCTACTAAAGAAGTCCTCCATGGCACAGGTCTGACACTTGTGCCATTCTTACTTCAGTACCTCTTCCTCACAGTTCCTCACAGGCCTCTGTGTTGGACACTTTGCACGGACTCTTACTTAGGAAGTTGTCTACAGACATGGGACTTGTGTTAGGGATCCTATTATTAGAATGTATGACCTGGCCATGAACTTGTTTCATGTGGCTATGAAGCACATCTGATGTCTGCCACCTCTTACTGCTAGAGTTGGTTTCAGTGGTGAGCCCATTCCTGTTCAGTGTCTAGGCCTGTGTGTCTGATGAGGAGGGTGACTTCCCTCCCAGAGGAGCTGCTCATATCCCACCATTTGAGTAGTACGTTTCCAGTCCCTGTCATTTTACCATCAGTTTGAAAGTTCTCAAGCCTGCCAGCTTACTCTGTTATGAATCATGTTTCTGGAAGTCATACTTTTGCTTTTCCCCCTTGGGCCATGAACTTCTCTAGAGTAACAGCAGGAGCTAGGACCAGGTAGTCTTGTGTTAGCCATAGGTCTGCTTTTAGATGGAGCTGAAGGTGATCTTTAGCTACCCAAATCTGTCGTTTCTAATTCTTGCTACCTTTAATTCATTATTCATTCATTCACTTAATATGTATGAGTGTTTTGCCTGCATGGTTATCTGTATACCACTTGTGTTCCTGGTGCCTGCAGATGTCAAAAGAGTGTTGGAACCCCTGGAGCTGGAGTTCAGACAGCTGTGAGCCACTCTGTGGGTGCTGGAAATTGAATCCTGGACTTCTGGAATTGCAACAAGTGCTCTTAACTGCTTAGCCATCTCTCCAGGCCCAGATTCTTGGGACTTTAGCTATTTATAGGCTGTGGCTGGTCCTTTTTTTTTTTTTTGTATTCAAATCTATTTGTTAACATTTAGTCTTTCCCTCTTAGCTATCTGTCAGAGGTGCCAGTTAACGACTCCTCAAAAGGTGTTTAGTTCACACAGACACTTCAGCGCATGCTGTAATCCCAGCTTCTGGGAGGCTGAAAGAAGAAGCTTGTGAATTCTGGGCGCGCCTAGGCTACATAGCCAAACGAAACAAAACAAAAAACCAAAAACCATTTTATTTTTGTGCCATGTTTGATGTAGACAATGATAGCTGGTGCAGAACAAGTCTCTTCCTCGGACTCGGGAGCCCGCCTTGCTCTGGGATCACAAGGTGTGCAAGCCCTCTAGAGGGAGTGCTGTGCACACCACCTGGTAGTCATTTATTCTGTATGTAGCCCCAGTAATGATTTAATGCTTAAGGTTGCCACTCTCAGGGATACAACCTTTCTTCGTCCCCATCATGATCATACTACAGCTTGGCTGTGTGTGACAAGAGAGGAATTTGTCTGGTCCAGATTTCAGAAGTAGTAGGAGCTGAAGCAGTTCTCCATCTGCCAAGCGCCTGAGCTCCCGAGCTCTCCGAGTGTAGCAGTACAAATCAGAGAGAAAGAACCTAGGTACTATCAGGAAGGTCCTGGGCATTGTATGCTACATATTTTTAGTGTTGGAGTCACCAGCCACCGTCACTGTGTGAGCTCATGGTTCTCCTAAGGAGCATCTTGGACACCGAGTCATTACATTCCTTTGGAGTGATTCAACTCAACAGCTTGACACCCCATTAATTTTACAACATCAAGCCTAGGTGTCTTCTGCTTCCTCTTCTAACAGTGCAGGGAGTTGTTAGAGGAATTGGAATTAGAAAAGCAGGGCACTGGGAGAGGGGCAGTCAAGGGGCTATTGAGAAATGCTATGCTGGGCTTTGAGCTCCCTGCTCTTCTTGGTGCTTCCCAGGACCAACTCAGCTCTGGCACACAGACCTTTCATTTCTGTTCCTGGCGTGCTAGCCCCGCCGCGCCTCCGCCCCGCAGCCAGCTCTTTGCCTTCTCTGCTGAGGTCACTGCTACCGTGATCCGTGTATAATGACATTTCCCTTCTCTTCAGTATGGAGGCTATTACAGTTTCTTCTCTAGACAGGACTTCAAACAATCTGCTGCCAGTTGGATTTCAAAGCCAAGGAAAAGGCAAATGTCATCCTTTTTTCCCCCCTCTTTGGGTAACTGCTTTGTTGGCTGCATCACAAATTAGAGGGGTTGCTGTGGAAATTCAGGTGGGGATGCGTGGGGACAAGGCATTTAAATTTGCTTTTCTTTCCCTTAAAGAAGAAAATCCTTTTCTGTCTCAACCTTTCCTAAAAAGGAACTTTGATCTTCTCAGCCCAGAGGCTGGGGTTTTCATTTCCTCTATAGTGAGCTTGTATATTTCGCTCCTGCGCTACACGCTCAGTGGCTCTCAGCATCCGCAGCCCTGCCTCCCAGCTGGCTCCGCTGTCCATGCTGCTCCAGCTTCCTCTGTGCTGTAAGTTGGCCCAGAGTCCTCTGCTGAGCAGAAAACCTCTCCAAAGTCACTCTGTCCCTAAGACCATTGTTGCTGGGTACTAAGTAGTGTGTGGTGGTTTAAGGAGACTGAGATCCCTGGAAGAACTGCTCCCATAAAACAACAAACAGTGTCGTTCTGGTGAGTCTGCTCATGCAGTATTTTTAACTAGGGCCAAGAAAGAATGTAGACAACAGAGGTATTTCACTTTGAAAGGTGGTTTTTGCGCGTGTGAAGTTGCCACTTTTCATAGAGGCTTTTACTTCATATATCAGTGTTTTAAGAGAGACTAGGGTCAATAGTGCATGCTTCAGAATTCCCTAAATACAGATTTACGCAATAGCCCCTAAAATATATTATGTTGTATCATGTCAACTCTTCAGGCTTCTAGTAGAGGTATTTTATTTCTTTAATGTAAAAACAAAAGGACTAAGGAAAATAAAACAAAGGAAATAAGGCTTACAAGCATAATTACTACAGGGTTGTAACCCACATCAACAATAGGAAGGACACAATGACCACAACCAGGAAATTCCAATTGAAAGAGAGACTACTTCTTCCTTTAACCCTTTGAGTACCAGAGAACTTGATCGTTCATCCCTCCCTCGGTACTGGGCTAGCTGAGACAGCTCACTGTCTTCAGTTGGTGAACTTGAGGGTTTTGTGGACACTTTCCCTTCTCCATTCTCCAAGAAATATGAATTAAACATACATGTGCGCACCCATGCTTGCATTCACACGCCTGTGTCTCATTTGTAGATAAATGAACTAAAAAGTACCTCTCCATTTTGTAACCCTCAGAGAAGGGGAAAGAATATTTTTTTACAAAAACAACCAAACCCTGTCACTGTCATCTGTTCATTTTTAATGAGCAATTTTTTAAATAAAAGAGGAAAATGAATAGGTGTTGAACCAGCCCGTGATATGTAAATGCCAACTAGTAATTACCTAAAACCTCAATTTTCATTCTGTTTCATCTTGCAAAACATTTCATTTTCCCTGAGTGGAAACACTTAATTTGGACTGTGTGAGTTAGCCCAGCGGCCACCTCTGGCCTGCACCTCCGCTGGCTCCGGCTAGGGGGCACTTTGGCTCTGTGCTTGGGTTCCTGACTACATGTCCACCTCAAGGTTATTCCCCTCTTGCCATTCCAGTGGTTTTGCTGTGAGTGTGCTGTGGCGCCCCTCCCCCTCCCCTAGTCTGGTTTCGGGGAGCCTGTTCCTCCTTGTCCTTGCAGCAAACCGTATTGAATTTTGGCTGACCGAGCCTTCCTCTGCATATTAACTTTCCCTCCTGTACCTGGCTGTGAGACCCTTAGCTTTCTGCACTGAATTTCATGCCTGGGTAGCAGCTTTCTGGAGGCTCCCTTTCTTCCTTTGAGCTTCCGAATGTGCCTTGCTTCTGTTTTTTGTTTATCGGTGCTGGTCTCCGTTCTGCCATCGACGTTCCCACACATTGCACACGTCTTCTCCGTTCAACATTCCCTTTCTTTTCGCAGGCTCGTAGACTTCTGCTTTGACTTAAGGTCTGTCTCTTTTTGGATGTATTCCTGCAATGTCTTGGAATGTGGCTTGTGGTTGCCCCTGCTTCCTTCCCCCTCAGCCTGTGCCCTACCTAGAAAGAAAGTGCAGAATTAAGAAAGAGCTTGACATTGAGCTATAGATCAGAGAGGAATCTGGGTGCAGAAACCAGAATTATGTTGTCCTAGGACCCTGGATCCGAGTGTGCTCTGCCTGGAATCTCCAGGCACACAGCCTCTTTAGTGAGATATATGGCTTCATAATTAGCCCGTTGCATTTTTTCACGAGTGCTAGCATCAGCGTTCTACGATGTGTTTCTCTGATTAACAGCTGCTTTGCAACTATTTCCTTGTGCCACCGATGACCATATTTGTCAAGGAACTCCTGACAGAGTACTGATTTCTTACTAAAATGCAGCATTTCTGCTTCATGAGGACTCTTTCCTCAGCATTACGTGGTTTTTAAAGTCAGCCCTTGTTAAAACTCAAGCTGGCTTTGGTCTAGCGCCTGTTATCAGGATTCTGGGTGTCTGCTTGAGAGCTGGAGTGGGGAGTCTCTCACAGGCAATTTAATCTTGTGAGCAGTGCAGGAGCGATGGGCACTGGAGTGGGTTTCAGGCCGGTGTGCTGGTCACTTCCCCTGCCCTCTAGGTGCTTTATCCTTGGGTTAAAAAGGACTTGGCTTTGGCTGTTAAAGTCATTAATTTTTGAATATTTTTAATATTTTAAACTGGCTAATGAGTGCTCTCATTTTAGGAGATAGATGTGTACGTAGTACACAGGTATGCTGGAAATTGGTAACTTTCCAAGTAAGTGTCACCAGAGACAGCACATCAGGGTTTGCATGTCAGGTGCAAAGTGCCTACGCCTCCCTGAAACCCCAGGTTCTATTTTCCCGTCCCCCTTAAGCAAAAGACGGTGTGTGCTCTGAAGATCACAGTGTGTAGCTCTTTTGTAGGAGAATGGCAAACACATAGATAGTGGCTCTTCAGTGAAGACTGTCAGGACCCTGGGTTCTTCCTCGCAGGCCTACTTACGCTGTGTGTTTAGCATCCAGTGCCAGATCACCCGGAATCACCGTGCTCCGTTCATTATGCAGTTACAGAGCCTGGGCTCCCATGCAGGTCTTGCTCAGTTGACCAGTTATCTTGAATCCAAGGTATTTTATAGTCTGAAGCCCTCCTCCACTTCCTCATCAAGTAATTTGTCAGGAACTCCAATATAATCACTGTTACAGGACTGCAGAGAAGAGAATTTTGTCTTCTTCAGTTTTTTCCTGTAGCTTTAGAGGGACAAGCAGTGAGATTACAAACTTCCCTAAAATCATGGAGTCAGTAGTTGGCAGAGTCATTCTGTTTTGTTTTGGGACAATTGGGGGAAACTTTGCTTCTGTTTTTTTTTTTCCCCCTGAGTTCATCCTTAATGTTTTAAACTCAAACTAGCTTACTGCTAATTCGGGGGACACTCATTGAGAACTCAGTCTAAGGTGAGGCGTGGCCTCCACAGCAGGCAGCTCAACAATGGCATCAGGAGCTTTGCGCCCAAAGGATGGATCCTCCGTGGCTCACTGCACTCCCACAACATGTGCAATAAAGTTCCCGGTGCCGTTTTACATCTTTGACATTGAGGCGGAAGATTTGCCCTGAATTTATGTAATTTAGGTGGGCACAAATATAATCCATGAAGAGTCACATTCATCTTCTAATTAGAAAATCAAATGATAATACAGGATAGGCCCCAGGAACCCCATCATTGAATCCAACAAAAGTGTGCTGGGTGTTGGACCTTTGCAGAGGGAGAAGCCAGTTGAGTTGTTTCATGAAGTTAATGAAAAGTGTGCAACAATAGGCTGGTGAAAGGCCCACACTGAGCACCTTGGCAGTTAATTTGGTGGGCAAAGATCTTGGCATTATGGGTAAGGAGTTTTTGGAATTCTTTCACCATCAATGCTTGAATCATAGGGTTATGAAATTCTAGATTGGACAAGTCCTTTACCCCTTCAGTGTGCTTGTGTCTTGTGGGGAGGGAGGAAAAGAGGGAAGAGCGGCTGGAGGGATGGTCAGTGAGAGGAGAGAGGTTTTCATGCGCTCGCGTTTACACGCAGCCGCTTATCTGGGCATCTTTCTTATTCAGCACATTATGTTGAGGCTATTAGTTTGGGTGCTTTATATTTTTGCATCTAGCATAGTGATATCGATGCTGTTAAATATGTGATTTGCCTGTCGCCTGCATTTTCAGACAAAGATCAAGGGGAACATAAACAAGCCTCAAAAACACTTTATGTAGGTGTTTGGCAGTATTATTTTATATGACTTGAAATTAGTGAGTGGAAACTTTAAAAGAAATTGTTCATATTTTTGCAAGTTTGAAGTGTGCCGGGACTTTGTCAAATTCCCGTTAAAATAAATATGTCAATTTCATCTCCCTTCCAAATTCATTTATCTTGCTTTTTTAAAAGGTGTTTTCTACTTTACCTGATGTTTAAATTGGATTCACTCGTTTATGCTGTTCTTTGCTGTATCCCCCACGTTTTTCTTAAATGAATTACTAATGACAGAGCACTCCATCATTCCCTCTCTGCAGCCACTTTAAGGAAAGCATGGTGATCTAAACCTTTTAACCTATTAAAGATGATTTTTCCCAATTGAATCAGACCCACCACAGGTGTAATAACTAATCATTTAAACTACACCTGCTATTATGTATTTTTAAGCCATTATGCGTGTTGGATAGATGATAATTCATGTTTATTGCATTGTCCGATGGATCCGTTTTGCCTACACTAGGCTGATTAATGTATTTAAAGAAATAAGAGATGCAATTTTAAAAAAAAAATTGATGGAATGCGCCAAGCACTGCATTGAGTGCACCATTAAACCCATCAGAACTTTGCTCTCTGACCAGAAATGCATATACCAAGGACTGTATTAAAAGAGCCAGGTGAAGCCTGGGTTTTTAGTGGTGTGGTTCTGTCTTCTGTCATGGGGAATTTTGGAAGGATGCAGAAGGCTTTCTCTTTGCATGGGTGAATGATAGGAGCAGTGTGCTTGCATCAGCCCAAGCCCTGTTCATCCACATCTCCTGTGACACCTGGCACCCATAGCACAGCCACAGAGGCTGCTGCATGACACCAATACTGTCATTTTCTAACATGTAGAAGGTGTATGATTTTCTCGGGTGAACACAATTATACCTGAGCCATGTAAGCGGTGCGGATTGGTGTTGACCCTAGAGGGCCTGTGATGGGTACCTATCCCTTCTCTCTCTGGAGCATAGCATCCCCTCACCCCTGCCCAACTTTCCTCTTTTTCCTTCCTCCCTTTCTACCCCTTCTCCTGTGTCTCCTTTGTAGTCCCATCTCTTTTGCTCATTTCCTTTTTTCTTCTTTTCCTGTTTCTCCTTTCTGTCCTTCCTCTGGTCCCTCCCTCCCCAGTCTCTTCATCATAATATTGTAGAGGTTTGTTAGATTTTTTTTTCTAGTGTAACCTGAGGTGATCTAGTTGAGAGGTAAGTGTCAGTTTGGGGGTTCTACAAGCTCCCATACTGAATCTTCCTTAGCCTAGAACTGTGGTTGTCCTGCAGTTTACAATGGTGGACAGAGGGATCATCACCCACAGGTAGTTGGGCTTGGCTCTTGATCTCAGTAGGATGTCTGGAGTGACAGGTCCAGCTCTGGAGGGTCGGGATGCTGAGCTTCACCTTTAAGGAGGAGCCCAGTGTAAGTCTCTCACTGAAGGTATATGATTTCATACATTGAGATAGCAAATTCTTCTAGAGGAGAATGAGGTGTTTCCCTAGCTTTCCTCGTCTTTTCCTCTTTCTTCCTGATCTGCCTTCATTTCTTTTGCTCCTGAGGACTCTGGTCTCAGGAGGTGATATGCATGCAGCCTGAGTGGCACTCACAGGCACAGCCCTTGCTGTTTACATGCTGGCTCAGCCCTTGCTGTTTACATGCTGGCTCAGTTGCCCTCAGTTTAGGATCACAGAAACATCCTTACTTTTGGCCCCCAAGAAGTGAACTGCATTAGCCTTACCATAACAGGAGACCGTGTTTTTCTTCTGGTTTTGATGAGGTGAATAGTACCAGTTATTCTAAATAGCCCCCTCTCCTACAGGAGCAGCTTGGCATTTTCTGCCCTGTAGGACCATGTTTGCTGTGAATAGCAGTCAGGCAGCATAAGCACATGCCTTGTGTGTGCTAAGGGTGGGGCTGAAGCCTCTTCCATCCCCTACTCGACTTATTTGTAGGTAGAAAGATTTTTATCACGTCCTATTCTTACCAGAGGGAGGGAGATAGTCTGTCAGCTTATTTGCTCGCAGCCAGGGAATCCCAAATTTTGCTCTTTGAAGGATCACCAGAATTCAGCCTCACCACATTGGAGGGCCAGTGTGGCTAGCTGTGTGTGTCCTCTTTACAAACCCTTCAGCTTGAGTACTTTACCAGATACTAGATAGGGAGCATGTCTCTTCCTTGCCATTTCTTACTGTGTAGTTGGGGAGGCAGCCTGAGCATGAGAAGACAGTATAATTATGTCTTCAATTATATGGTACACACTGCAGCACTGAGGAATTAAAGAGAGAATAGGAAGATTGGAAAGGCCTTCCTGATTTGGGGAAAGCTCTGAGGAGTCAGAACAGGCTGTATGAGGGTCCTCCGTGAGTGCGTGCGCATGCGTGTGTGTGTGTGTGTGTGTGTGTGTATGTGTGTGTAGACAGGTAGAGATAGCAAAGAGAAGCCTCCTAGAACAAGGGTGTGCATGGCGCAAGGATAGTAACTGGCTGAGTGTGACTGAGGCAGCAGCTTGAAGCAGGAAGACAGGAAAAGTTTGTGCAGGTCAGAAAAGCTAAACCAAGGAGGTGCAACTTGTTCCTCTCAGAAACAGGCATCAGTGAAGACAGAGACACCTAGTCTTCTGTTTAGGTGGGTTTCTAGTTGAAGAAGTAGCTTGCTGTGTATTTGATCCCAGCAGTATCCTTCTGTCTGTGGCCCTTGGAACTCAAGTTTTCTGGCCTTGAAATTCAGATTACTGAAGTTTACTCTCTCTGTTTTATCTCCCCCACCAGATTGCCACAGCAGTGAAGTTCCTACAGAATTCTCGGGTCCGGCAGAGCCCACTTGCAACCAGGAGAGCATTTCTTAAGAAGAAAGGTACAGGTTTTCTTGCAGTGTAGAGTGGCCTGTAGAAAGGGGCTGGGGCTGGGGCAGGTGGAAATCATAGCTAGAGACAGGTGCTGAATGCTTCAACGATCGCCCGTGGCTGTCCATGTTTGCTGGTGGGACATAGGGGTGAGGTGACCCCCCCCCCTCAATGGAGTGTACATCTCTTTATTCACAGTGGAGCACAGAAATTACAGGATTTGAATAATTAAGCAGCATATCTGAGGCCAAGAGCATCATGGTATGGTCAGCACTCAGTAGCAAAAGTGGCCCATTGACTAAAACTGGAGGACTCCTGCTTTCTGGTCAGTCCGTTAGTGACCTGACTACAAAATGACCTGCCTGGTCTAGGAGAGGCCAGCTGCCTCAGTAAAAAACCACAGACAAGGGAAACAAGATGAATAAACACAGTCAGAGTAAGGTCAAGCCTGGGATCAGTCTGATTTCCAGACTGAAGTGGTAAATTCCTGATTTTTATGCTCTTTCTGTAGGCTGGGATAAAATGGATCCTGACAAGTTCTGTATTGTTGAAGCAGATACAACCTATTCTGCTTTCATTCTTAGGATGTTTGCTTTTCTGGAGATCTAGGAAGCTCCTTAAAGAGCCTTACATGGCACTGAGGGGGTGTTTCTTCACCCCAAAACTATTTTTCCTTTAAAAGCTAGACTACAGACCTCAAAATTCTGGTGATTTTTGTCTTTTTTTTTTCTTTTTAACTGAAATGGATGATGGGATGTTCACATAGCATTTCTAAACACCCGTGTGGTGTCCCACTGAAGGGACCAAAACAGTGCTCTATCCACTGATAGGGCCCCCACTCACAGGGTTTGGGCATAGTAGGCCCAAACATTTTACCCACAGCAGCTGCTTAGCAGCAGACCCAAGGCAGGGTGCCCATGAAGAAGTTGCATGCTTGCTGGCTGCATGGTACTCACCCCCATCATTAGGAGATTATTAAAATTTGGAGTGTGTTGGCTGGCCTCTCCACTCCGCAAGCATCATGCCATAAAAAAGATTTTCCTTGAAATATGTGTACCTATAGGGAGTAATTAATCATAAAAGCTTGGGGATTTCAGCTCTCTCATCAAAGCATTGAAGCAGGGGAAAGCTGAGCCTAAAAGCTGAGCTGATTACCCGGGGTAACCTGAGACAAAATCTATGGTTGCCGAGAGATCCTTAGCCCAGTACATTGTGCAGTATTATAACTGTCTGATCTTCTCCTCCACCGACAATGACCAGTTAGTCCTCATTTTCTCTCAAACGCAGCTGGGTTAGAATTTCATTTGCAGAAGGTATTTAGAGCAATTTAGAGACAAATGTCTCTGGTGTTTGCTCGGCACTTCCCCACCGCAGGCTTTGCTGAGCAGTTTTAGTATCAGGAGCTCCATCTAATCTGTTTAATTTTAATAAATCCCTGACTGGGAGACGGAGAGAGGGAGTGAGAGGAGAAACTCTGGACCAAATAATACTTCTTTTGAGTCACTTGGCTCATAACCACTGTAGAGGGGGAGCTGATTTATGCAATTATTATTTGTTGTTCTTCACAAAAAAGAAAAAAGGTAAAAGAAAAGAGAGAGAGAGAGAGAGAGAGAGAGAGAGAGAAAGAACACCCAGCTGATTGATTAATCAGTTCACCAAGAGTCAGCATCCGCTCTCTGTCATACCCTGGGAATTCTCTGAGGACAGAAAAGACAACCCCGTGTTCACGTAACTTCTGTCCTAGCAGGGCCGGGGACAGGACATGAACAAATGGAATAGCGAAGTCCATGGTGTGTCAGTGACAGGTGCCTGGGGAGGAAATAAAACAAGGACATGGAGCTGCGCAGCGCCAAGACTGGAGGGGATGTGATTTTAAAGGCTGTCAGATGTCTCTGAGGGGCGATGTGGCACAGAGCTGTGAGAGAGACAAGTGTGTGGTAGAGTGGACTCCTGATTCAGGTTAGTCTTCAGAAATTTGGGTGTTGAGAACCCAGGGAGGCTACCCAGCCCTTCTTGTTCCAAAGAGAACCACACTGGTTTACCCTGTACTTAAGCCTGGAATCACTGAAGCTAATCACCCATCTCCATTATCCTCTAAAATGCTCCTTCAGTCGGTAATTATCCATTTCCGAGGTGAATCCCAATAGGGTAAGTTTTGGCAGGACCTTTTCTGGGCAAAGAATTCCAAGGTTTGATTGGTGTCTAGGGAAGAAAAGCCCCTTCGTGGATTTAAACTTCACTTTTTAAATTTCTGATATTCCTTGGGTCAGGCTTATACAACCAGTGTGCCTGGCACTGTCCATGATGAGGATGGGCAAGGAGCATCTACCGCGTCCCTCGCGGTAGCTATAGGAGGAAGACAGTTGGCATTAGAGGGGAAGATGCGAGGCCTTGGCACCTTACTGTAGGTCTTCTCTCTGCAGGGCTGTGGCGGGGAGGCTTGGGGAGCTCTCAGCTTCGACAGCCTTGGCTTTTCCTAGCAGTGTCACTTCGGGGAATTGCAGTGGAGCACTGACTTGAATTATAATCTGACTTTTTTCTTTTTTTTCTTAATAAACATCTCTTTCCTGAAAAAGCAAATCCAATTTTGTTTTTCTTTTAATATTATTTAATATTTAATATAGAAATTGAGGTCCCTGTAGTACATGTCAGTTCAGCGGAAAACGAGGGTTACTTTAGGCGCATCAGCCTGAGTTTGTTTTATTGTGAAACCACAGCCCCGAGCAGGGGCCGCATTGTGCCTCTGTTACTGACAGGTTAAGTGTTGTGCTCTCTGATGGGGGCTGGGGAGTGGGCTGAAGTGGGAGAGCATTGGTCTGCAAGGGTCTGTCTTCTTTGGCTTGTTGTTGTTTGTTTTGTGATCTTTTTTAGATGCTTTAAAGCTGGATATAGAGTCATTAATGAGAAACATGAAGTTATTAGAATCATTTATCATTTTCTTTGAAGTTTGTATTGCCATTTTATGTAATTTACAGCAATTCTATTATCAGGATTTCTTTTTTTTTTGATGAAAGAGAAAAGCAGCTGTTCACCTTGAGAATATTAGAATGAATGTTTTTGTATTGTGTCCAGTTTCTTGATTGAGCAGATGACACAGCCACGGTAGTCAGCCACACAGGACAGTAGTTGGACTACATGGGGTTTAAGCCCTCATAGAGCTGCTTTATATAGAGAACTTTTCTTACAGAGCAGCCAGTGGGCCTCTCAGCAGGATGCAGCCCAGGAGGCAGAGTAGCCTATTAACAGCGGTAGCAACATTCCAGAGAGTTAGAGGCTTGGAGAGCATTGTCCTTGGGCTGCTGTGGATTCTCCACACCACAAAATGTAGGATAAGGGAAGTCACTTCTCAGCATGCTCTGCAGGCTGAGTACAGGTTGGGCAAATGAGAAGCCTGTGCCTGGGAGGCTGAAGGAAGATGAGGTGGAGGAGGGGAAAGAGTTGTCAGCTGGGTGCCCTAACATAGCTCTCAAAGCCAGCATAGGCTTTTCGGCATAACCCTTTGGAATCGGGAGGGTGGTGCCTGCTCAAGTGTGCAAGCTAAGGACTTCCTTCTCACCTGTCCATGACTTTCTTCTCCTTAAAGGCAGAACAGACGCTACCTCCTTGTGGAAATGAACTTGGGGAAGAAAGAATCCTGGTGGGCTCAACCTTGGTGGTGGGGTAGAGGTGAAGGGCTTCTCTCCCTGGAGTCCTTTAAGGGGGAGTAAATTCTTGCACAGATTACAATCTAACTCTTTTATTACTTTTCTTTTTTATCATTTACGTCCATTTCATGAGGTAGTTTGCATGTCCTTGAATGGAATCTCGTTACCATGAAAGCTTTTTTAGCATTGATTTCATAACAGTCTTAATTTAATAGCTCCGTCATTACTGAGAAGCTCTGGGAGTGGGCCCGGCTTTCCAGGTCGCTGACCTTTTAATTACAAACCTTGTTCTGATGGCCAGGTTATCGACTGGACAGCTCCCAGCTTGTGCCCCAGGATGAAGACAAAAATAACTGCTTCCTCCCCCATCTCTAGGAAAAAAAAGTAACCTCTTGTGTTTCTAAAATTAATTTTCTCCTTCAGCTTTACTTTATAATGAATTCTTTAATATGTCTTAGTGAAAGCAGAAATGTTTTTATAGAGCTTTTGTTCCTGGAGCTGGGGTCCAGCAGATAGCTTAGGGGCAGGGGGTGGACATCTTGCCAGCACCACCCCTTGGTTGACTGCTGCTGAGCTGGAAGCAGCAGTGTTGGCCCGTGAGGGGTCGTCTGGCCCTTCTGAGTCTTTGTTCATGAGACACGGATTATGGCACCAAGATTTAGATTCATTCCAGTATTTGTTGGAGTATTTGAACCTGGTACAGCACAGACATTTTAAAAGCAATTCCTGCTGAGTTACTCCTTCCTTCCTTCCTTCCTTCCTTCCTTCCTTCCTTCCTTCCTTCCTTCCTTCCTTCCTCCCTCCCTCCTTCCCTCCCTCCCTCCCTCCCTCTCCTCCCTCCCTCCCTCCCTCCCCCCCCTTCCTTCCCTCCCTACCTCCTTGATTTTGTACTGGGGATCAGATCAGGGACCTTTGGCATCCTAGGCAAGTGCTTTGCCACTGAGCCCTGTGTGCAGGCCCCAGTGAGTGTTTTGTTACCTCAGGTGAGTGGGGGACAATCCCCCTAACTGACAGCTCTGCCGTCACAGACTTGATATGAACAGGTTGGACTAGGTTTTCTGTCACAGACTGATGATGATGGACAAAAACAGGACAGTGGAACAGCAACCCCAGTTTGCCCTGCCGCTCTGGCTCCCACTAAATTTCCTGTGTAGTGATAGCCCCTCCACCCTGGGCAGTGAAAGCTCTCCCTGGGAGTGTGGAGCAGTGAGAAAGACAAAGAGCTGGAGGAGGCCTCTCACCATGGCCCACAAGTCAGCTTGCAGGGGATGGCACATTCCTCCCTCCTCCTGCTCTTCTTACCCTGGGCCCTGCCCCACACGGGGCTGCTGCACTAAGCTGCTGGGAGTGGGGGCTGCATCCTGCAGGTGAGTGAGGAGCCGGCAAGCAGACCAGGACTGTGTGGCACCGTGTGCTTGTTTCTGAGGATGATTGAGCATCTCCATCCATCTGTTGTGCATGGACTCTCTTCCCTCCCTGCCAGTCTTGCATCTGCAAATCCGTCACCTGCTGCTCTGGACCAGCCTATTCATCATGCTGACTGGTTTCTCCCCATCAATTTTCCTGCACCCCTTGTTATCCAAACTTGTCTTGAACTCTGAAGATTTTTCTCAGCATCTAGGAGAGGCCTATAGCGGCTGAAGCACTTTAGTGCTGGGAACAGCCATGGTGTGCTGTCCCATTTAGGGGGGGTCAATAGCATTCACTGCTCCAGAAGCAGAGCTGTGTGGTTTTCTATACAGAGGCTCTTATGTGGGGTGCTTTTGAGGACTTGCCCAGATACTCTCCTAAGAGAAGGAGGGTTCTTCCATAAACTCTGTGCCTATACTGTTCTGCGAAGACGGAGTGACTGCATCAACACTGTCACATACCTTGTGTTACTCAAATAAAAAAAAATTTGTTTTTTATTTTTTTGAGACAGGGTTTCTCTATGTAGCTCTGGCTGTCCTGAACTCACTCCGTAGACCAAGCTGTCCTCGAACTCATAGAGATCTGCCTGCCTCTGCCTCCCGAGTTTTTTTTTTTTTCTTCTTGGGATATTGAAAATTTAGTCAGAGGTTGACAAAATGGCTCTGAGTAAAGATGCTTGCTCTGTAGGCCTGGTGACCTGAATTTAATTCCTGGAACCCATGCAGAGGTAGGTGGGAGGAGAGAGCAGACTCCACAAAGCTGTCCTCTGCCCTGCTTCCCTCCTGGAGAGTGCTGGAGTCTCTCATGCCCAGAAGCAACTCAGCATGAGAGAAAAAGAACCATCTGACTTGTGGCCTTCAGAAGCAGACAGATGGTTTACTCTTTTCTTTGACTGCATGGTATTCCATTGTGTGCATACATCCTAATTAAAAAAAAAAATCAGCCCCAGAGTTGTAGTTTGATGTTTTATTCTGTCTTTTGCTGTTTGAGACAATGCCATAGTGATTATTGTTGCTTAGGTGTTGTTGACCATGTGTGAGTTTGTGCACATTCTGAAAACAAGAGGAGTTCTACATGTGATAAGCAGGCTAACAGGATATTTTTCTTGCTTAAAATTTTGAAGTTTTTTTTTTCTATTTCTGCTTCCCATGTAGATTAGATATATGTAAGTAGAAAAAGACAAGATCTCCTGAGTAAATTGGGAGCATGGGGACCTTGGGGGAGGGTTGGAGGGGAGGGGAGAGGCAGGAAGGGGAGCAGAGAAAAATGTAGAGCTCAATAAAAATCAATAATAAAAAAATTCAAAGTTTTTTTTTGATATATTTATTTATTACATATACAGTGTTCTGCTTGCATGTATACTTGCAGGCCAGAAGAGGGAACCAGATCTCATTACAGATGGTTGTGAGCCACCATGTGGTTGCTGGGAATTGAACTCAGGACCTCTGGAACAGCAGCCAGTGCTCTTTACCTCTGAGCCATCTCTCCAGCCCAAAATTCGAAGTTTTATAGGAAATTAGACAGTGATTTTCTAGTAGAAATATGAACATATAACTGTACATAGAAATTATTATTATTTTAACAGGGTCTTACTGTGTAGCTTAGGCTAGAATTCTCTTTATAGCCCAGGCTAGCCTCACATTCATGATTCTCCTACCTCTACCAAGTGCTGGGATTGCAGGTAGAAGGGAGCCACTCTACCTGGCTTGAAGAAACTACGAGAAAAAAAGGACAGTCTCACACATTGCTGTTACTGCTTCGCATGGGTTTGGATCCTGAGGGACATTTTGGTCTTGGATTACCTGAGTGATACTTTCCTGCTAGAAGAGTCTCTTCATCCCTTGCTTTTTGAATGAACAGGCTCATAATTTTAATTAATTGACTAACTAGTTTATTTATGTTGCCTAGGTTGGCTTTGAACTCCTGAGTAGCTGGAACTGCAAGTGTGTGCCACCAACCTGCCTCAGAAGTTTGCGTCAGTCCAAGCAAATGTTCAAATAAGTGGAAAGCATCAGGGACTGGAAGGATAGGATCTGTTTGCAAGGGAAGTTTGTATGTTTTCTTTCTTTTGTTTTGATTGGATGTTTCATGGGACAGTGGCCCTTTGGATGCTCACCCTTAATTTACCACCTACTGTTTACAGAGTGTTAGCATGCACCTGCTGCATTAGTAGATGCTGGCTAGGAGGAGAGGCTGAAAGTCAGCAGTCAGGGCAGGGGAGGCTGGTGTGTAATGTTCACTCAGCTGAGCTCAAGGGCAGTCATCTCGTCATATTCTCACTAGAACCCTCAATACCTTGCCAGCCCTCGGTGACTGAAAATGGACACATGGTTGCAATTCGAAGATACCAGGATGTCCATCCCACATTCAGTCCCTTTTTAAAAAGTTACAATTTATTTGTTCCAGTCTAATAATGCAGTTTCAGAATGGTTAGCCTTCAGGCGTCTGACTAGAGTACATGCTGATTGATGTGCGCCCTTTGTTTTCAGATTTCTGTCTAGTTAGAACCCTCTTCCCAGGCACTGGGGTCATCAAAGCTTAATTTTGACCTTGGATTGGAGGGAGACCAGGGACTTAGATGAAGAATGGGCAGGACATCATTCAGGTGGGACGCTCTTGCAAGGGTACAAACAGCTAGCAAGATTGGCCTGTGGAGATGTCAGGCAAGAAAAGAACTGGGGTTGATGGCCTAGGCAGCCAGGGCGAAGCCCCCTACTGTAAATATGGATGGCAGTAATTCTTGGGCCAGTTGGAGGTTCACTCTAGGTTCTGTACTTAAAGGATGCCTGGCAGTTGCCCAAGCAGCTCCAAAAGGCTCCTAAGTGCATTGCAAGTCAGCTGTGGAGGATCTGGGCTGGGGCGGTGGCAGGGACATAAATGGCAGCTTGTTTTGTTTTGAGACAGAGTTTTGCTGTGTATCCAAGGCTGGCCTTGAACTCCTGTTGCTCTTGCCTTAGCCTTCTAAGTACTGGGGTTAGAGGCGAGCACTACAACCTGTTTAGAATTTATTTGCAAATGGAATCATACAGTATATACCCTTTCCCCCTCAGTATAATCATTTTGAGATTTACCCATGTACTGTGTGTCAGTAGTTGTTTGGCTGTATTTGTTTACCTGTTCACTTTCTGGACATTTGGGTTGTTTCTGGTCTGGGGACACTAAAACTAAAACTGTTACAAATATTCATGAGTAAGACTTTGGAGGCTTATATGATTCTGTTTGGGTAAGTACCTAGGGGTAGAATGACTAGATCATGTAGTCAGAGTATATTTATCTCTGTGATTGTATGCATGAGAGAGAGGTGTGTGTGCATGCGTGTTCATGTATGTGAGTACAGGTGTGAGCATGCCCTGGTGCACATGTAGAGGTCAGAGGTCAACCTTGGGGCTTGGTCCTTGTCTTTCACCTTGTTTGAGAAGTTTACCTCTGCGTATGCCAGGCTAGCTAGTATTCAGGCTTTCCAGGGATCCTCCTGTTTCCCATCAGTCCCACTACAGGAGCACTGGGATTACACACAAGTACCACCATCCTCGAAGTTGTGGAGATTTGAATCAGGACCTCATGCCTAAGTTTGATGTCCCCCCCCTTTTAAAAATTACATTTGAAGTATGTATGTGCCCTCACATGATTTATTGTGTGCATTAAGGCCAGAGGTTAACTCTCTGTATCAGTTTTCTCCTACCATCATGTAGGTCCTGGGGACAGAACTCAGGTCATGTCAGGTTTGGCATCTCTTGATGAGCCATCTCATGGGCCCCCGAGTTTCTTTTTAAGAAACTTCCCAACTGTTTCTTGAAAGTGGTTATACCATTTCCATTCTCCCCAGTCGCGTATGTGTGTACCAGCATTTCGAACATAGAATCAGGAAGATACAGGCACAGTTATCCACTAGTAGAACCACATGGAGGCAGCCTTAGGGCCAAACAGTAGGTCACATTTGGAAAACTTAAGCTTGGAATGCCATAGTTGCTGTGGGATTTCAGCCTGTGGGTCTTGACCTCTGTGGGGTTACATATCAGATACCCTGCATATCCAATATTTATATTACAATTCATAACAGTAGCAAAATTACAGTTATGAAATAGCAACGAAATAATTGTACAATTCGGGGTCACCACAACATGAGAAACTGCATTAAAGGTCTCAGCATTAGGAAGGTTGAGAACCCTTGCCATGGTGCATAGCCTCCTGGGGTCACACCCAGTCTCACTGGCTGTATAGCTTGCATTAAATACTTAACCACTGTGTTTCAGCTTCTGTGTCTGTAAAAAGAGGTTGATGATAGTATCTGTGCAAAAGATTCTTGCCGGAATTGAGTGAAAATAATACAAAAAAATGCCTACTATGAAAATGAAGGCTTAGTTGATGGCAACAATGATCAATAGTGTATATCCTTTAGAAAATGTATTCCTTTTTCATGAGTGTTTTTTTTTTTAAAGATCGCATATGCAGTAATGGGTTCCATTGTAACATTTTCATGCATATGTGCCATTATCTTTGTTCTCAGCCCCTCCCCACTGCCCTCAGAAGATGCACTCTTACTGGGCTTTGAAGGAGCCCTCACTCACCTGCAGCTTTGCTCTCTGTGGCTTCAGTTGTTTGCAGTCTATCTCCGTCTGAAAATATTAAAAGGGAAATTTCCAGAAATAAACAATAAGTTTTAAAATACATAACATATGGGCAGGTGATGGAATCTCGAGGTGTTCTGCTCCATCCTAACTGGGACATGGGTCATCTCTCCATCCATTGGATCCACTCTGTATAACCTACCATCTGTCTGTCTGAGTTATCAGACTGTCACAGTGTCACAGTGCTTGTGTGCAGGTGACTTTCACAGCATAATCTCTAGTGCAGCATTACCAGGCCCATACCCCTCAACTCTCTTCTGTTCCTATTGGCATTGCAGGGAGGGAGAACGCAGTATAGTAAGATACCTGGTGTGGGGAGGTAAGAGGAGACCACAGTTATGTAACTCTTACTGCATTCTAGTGCCGTACTTGTTCTACTTTATTGTTAGTTTTTAATCTCTTACTGTGTCTACTTTATAAAATAAACGTGTGTACATGCATGGGACAAGCAGTATACACAGGCCTGTACTTACAGACCTCTGCTGAGGTATTGGAACAGATTCTTCACCGTCAAGACTGCATTGAGTTTATTGTAATATAGGTTGAAATGATAAACTTGATGGTACTGTAACACTTTACACAATAGGAACTTCTAGGACTTATATGTGTAGGTAGAACTCACATATTTATTGAAAGGTTTAGGAATATGGCTCAGCCGGTAGAGTTTTTGCTTAGCATGCACAAAGCTGTAGGTTTGATCTACAGATCCTACAACTTGGCCGGGGGGGGGGGGCAGGGGGCTGGAGGATCAGAAAATTCAGGTCATCTTTAGCTACATCATGAATTTCAGGCCAGCCAGGACTACACGAGACATGTTTTTCTCTTTTCTTTTCTTTTCTTCCTTCCTTCCTTCCCTCCCTCCCTCCCTCTTTCTTTCTTTCTTTCTTTCTTTCTTTCTTTCTTTCTTTCTTTCTTTCTTTCTTTCTCTCTTTCTGATTTGTTTGTTTATTATGTATACAGTGTTATGTCTGCATGTTTGCCTGCATACCAAAAGAGGACCTCAGATCTCATTATAGATGGTTGTGAGCCACCGTGTGGTTGCTGGGAATTGAACTCAGGACCTCTAGGGAAGAATAGTCAATGCTCTTAACCTCTGAGCCATCTCTCCAGCCCCTGCTTTTTTGTTTTTCAAGACAGGGTTTCCCTGTGTAGCCCTGGCTGTCCTGGAACTCATTCTGTAGATCAGGCTGGCCTGGAACTCAGGGATCAGCCTGTCGCTGCCTCCCAAGTGCTAGGATTAAAGGTGTGCACCATCACACTGACTGGACCTTGTTTTAAAAGGGGATGGCAGGGGTGTAAAGTACCTTAGTGGGGAAGAACATATTCTCTGTAAACAGGAGGACCTGTTTTCAAATCTCTAGTGTCCACATAAAAAGTTCAGCATAGCTGGACAGTGGTGGCATGCATCTTTTAATCCCAGTGCTTGGGAGGCAGAGGCAGGTTGGATTCTCTGAGTTTGAGGCTAGTCTGGTCTACAGTGCAAGTTCCAGGACAGCCAGGACTGTTACACAGAGAAACCCTGTTTTGAAAAACGAAACAAAAACAAGTAAACAAACAAAAAGCCAGGCATGGCTACACGTGCTTGTAACCTCAGCACTAGGAGGCAGAAACAGGAGACCCATAAAGCTTCCTGACTCAGTCAGCCAGGCCAAGACAGTGACCTTTCAGTTCAGTGAGGGACGTGAGGCCATAAGGCAGAGGCCAGTAGAGGGGATACAGTCCTGTTCTGGCCTTCTCATGTGCTGTCATAGGCATGCCTGCATTCTCCCATGCATGCACCATACACACCTCTCTCTCTCTCTCTCATACACAC